>JARKHS020016981.1:0-21423 GCA_030143305.2 Amblyomma americanum | reverse complement strand
GATTTTCGCAAAGAGTTGAAATTCTCCCTATCGGTTGAAGCACAATGCTCCCCAAAAGTCCCCACAGAGTGACGTAGCGCAGAGCAGTGACGTCTGTTTTCAGTTGGCCAATCGCAACGAGGATCATCTTCCTCTGAATAGCCGCTCGCCCATCTCACGCCGTCGCGAGGCGAGGCGGTAGCCACCAACGGCGGCCTAAATCCCGCTCCTCTCATCAGGGGCGCTACGGTCAGAGTGACGTCACACCAGCTGTATAAAACAGCTCCGCTCCTCTCGCCAAGGCAGTCATACAGCCAGATGTTACGATGGTGCCTACGAACAAGGCAGCTCGGCAGAATGCAAAGAGGAAGCATCAGCGAGCTACGGAGACGGAAGAAGAACGACTTTCTAAGCGGCGTGCCTCGCAATCACCAGGCTTAACCAAGCTAAGCCACGGCCGTTTTTAATTTGATTGAGACGCAAATGTGCGCTGATGAATATTCCTTGCTCACCGCTGCACTTGTTATACGCTTTCCCAATTTTATAACAGCAACCAGACCATTAGAAGACCTGTGTTCGACATTAGCACCGTTGCAACAACGCCGACGCGCAATGAGACGCACTCTGATAAGTCCGCTACTTTTTAAAACTTGCGTGCCATCAGAAACTATTGTCGGACGAAAGCTGGGAACGAACTTGGGATGTTTTACGTAATGCAAGGTCGTTGTCCGTTAATTTTATTGACTTCTGCCAGTTTATTATGGTTAAGTGGTAAGGACTGAACCTGCGGCGAGTGATATAAAAGAGTGTTCCGTAAGGAAATCGCCGGGTGAAGCTGAATGGACCGACAGGTAGCAAATTGGTCATTCATAGTTCCCAGTGTAAAAAGAGCAGTCCATTTCTTGACAAGACGACAGAATCGTACAGAGACGCGCGAACGTGGTATCGTAAATATGAAGCTTTCTGCTGTATTCATGTAAAAAACAACGCTTGCGTTAGCACCCTAACGGTAACACTGAGAATAGAAATTTTACTAAATATTTGACTGCCGAGGAGTGAAGACTACTTTCCCACGACTGTAAGCCAGCTTTTGGCACTTTTTGAATGGTGTGTTAACGCCCTAAAACTGACGCATGTAATTCCAGAAGATGATGTTTTATAGCTTTTAGATTTGAAGCACTCGCAGAGAACTGCGTGTTCTCAATCCCTGTTACCCATTTCATTCATCCCATTCTAAATTAGTTAAGAGAGAAATAGCAGGGCAGTCCCTAAATAATGCCCTGTGCAAATCGCCGGACTATGACATTCGCTCCCTCGCTTGTCCAAAGAAGAAGCAAGCGAAGAAGTTTCACAAGACGCCTCCAAAAATGGATGTTCCTACAAGTTATCTCTTTGCAGCTCTCGCATGTGACGACAACGACTTCCCTGAACTTCCTTTACCTGAGCCCGCTGCTCACCATACGTCTCCTCACCAGCGTACATATGCACAAGCGGCTCACCTTCCCGGATAAAATGGTACGCCAAAACGTCCAGTGCATCCATCACATGTGGATACCCCAGATCAAGGCACAGCTTTAGACAATGCAATCACGGAGGCTCGCCGCCGACTGGACGAACTCACCCAGCGCCGGGAACAGCGTCTTTCTCAATCCTCTCGAAGAATTTTAATAATTCGAGAGCAATCATCAGAGGAATCACCTCGAGTAAGCACTGGGCCACAATCAGGTGCCGACCACCTGTTAGCCGGGACTACCCCGAAAGTGGATAATATATTAGCGTTGATGAAGCAGGTGACATCCCTCATCGTGGAAACGCATCATCATCTATGGTGGTGCAGTGGAACTGTCGAGGATTCGCTAATAAGGCCTCTGAAGTGAACATCCGCCTTCCCGACGGAAAGCTGAAGGCATGAGCGTTCCTACTGCAAGAGCATAATTCAGTTCCCCGCCTTTCAGGTTTCTGCGCATACCATTCACCCTCTATCCCTGATCGCCGTTGCACCGCCCCCTCCATCAGCCCTGGTAAATCTGCAATCTATATTCACAGTTCAGTTCCGCACACACCGCTCGACCTTTTGCGGTGGTGCAACACACGTCAGGAGGTTGTCGCCCTTCTCGTAAAACCTGCACGCACACCCCTTGTCCTAGTTTCTTTTATAGTCGTCCTGGCTCCACATCTCCCAATCTGGGATGGGTTCGCTTTCTACGTTCTACCAACTCGGGTATCCTTATTCTAGTTGGTGGTGACTTCAACGGCGCACACACTGCGTGGGGTTACCCATCGGATTCCTCAAGGGGCGCACACATCCAAGGGAGCTTTTTGGATCATTCCTTTCAACTTTCAAACCACCCGAATACTTCTACCCGCCCACGAGGTGGCCCGTATTCACCTGATTTGACTTGGTGGTTAGGCCCCGGTAACCCTCGTTGGGCTGTTGATTCTGATACTTGAGGCAGCGATCACAGCCCTATTTTATCTCCCTCACGCCTACGCGTCTACGGAAAATATGCCGCACTGTACGAATAACATCATGGGACTCTGTACGCGCAGACAATCATTTATCTACATTCAACCCCTCTTCAGCACTGTCTACTCTCTCTGCTGTTCTCGCTACTCACACTATTACCACTACTGTAAATGAAGACGACCCAAACCCGGACATGCATCTCTTGAATCTGTGGGCTCTTCGTCGCCAGGCGGATCTGTATGCTACTCGTCACCCCGATGACCCATCGGCTCTTCCTACTCTTCACCGCGCTACCGCACGGGCGCGGCGCTATGCAAAGCGGCTAGGTAGGCAACGCTGGGCTGCATGGTGTGCCCGCCTGTCCTCTACGCAGGGCAATCGACATCTTTGGAGAGTGTTCACGCCATGGAGCGCCCTTCTCAGGTTGCAGATTACACAGAGAGCATTCGCCTCGCGCTAAATGTGGATGAGGACACATTTGCACAACAAGCGGCCCGTCAATTATTTCCAAACCATGACTGCACCGCTACTTCTCCACCTCACTTTACAGAGCCCTCCGAGGGGATTACTTCTAACCTCACCATGGCAGAGCTGCTGGACTCCATTGAACGTTTAAAAACTACTACTACTCCCGGGCACGACGGCATATACCTAACTCCTTATTCCGTAACTTGGAAGGGAGGGCTTTGCAAACCCTACTTGATACTTTTAACGAAGTGTGGCTTTCTGGCGCCATGCCGGGAGACTGGAAGCATTCTACTGTGGTTCCAATACCCAAGTCAGGTCAGCCTCCAGTATATCTCTCGGCCCTTCGTCCAGTTTCCCTTACGCCTACCATCTGCAAGCTTTATGAAAACATTCGAGCCGCACGCTTGTCGTCGTGGCTGGAATCCCATGATTGTAACCCAGATTCCCAAGTTGGTTTCCGCCCACTAACTGGACCGGAGGACGGCCTTGCTACTTTGGCTGCTGACGTGCTTGACCACTCTCCGCAGAGTCCCCTTGTACGAACCGTAATCGCTACAGACATAACAAAGGCATATGATAACATCCTTCACTCTGCAATTCTTGCCTCCCTTCAAACTCTTGGTCACCCTCACCGGTTCCTCCTCTCCATTAACGCCTTTTTAGCAAATCGAACCTTCAGCGTGCGTGTCCACGGAAAGCCCTTTGGTAACTTCACTTCCAATAGAGGAGTGCCGCAGGGCTCCGTTCTCGCCCCCACATTATTTAATGTGGCTTTAATTCCTCTTGTTCGAGCCCTAGAGACCACCCTTCTATCCGCGTGCTTGCGTATGCCGATGATATAACCTTGTGGTGCTGTCATCCAGATGCGTCTATTCATCAGTCGGTCCTTCAGCACGCGCTGGATGTATTGACATCTCGCCTCCCACCTCTGGGTCCAACACTCTCTCCTACTAAATCATGTTTCATTCGCATTGGAAATAAAGCCGGCTTACGGAAAGCTCCCCCTTTAAATTTTACGGTACATAATTCTCCGATTCATCAGGTAGAAACTGTTCGTATTCTTGGTCTTCTCCTCCATACATCTGGGACTGGCACCCCGTGGCTGACAGCCACCCGTAAATCGGCTCACGCTACTCTAGGTTGTGGAAATACGGGGGAAACAAAGCCTTTCGCCCCGCCCGCACTCCCACTCCGCGGATGCAGCGTTCCCGCTCGCTACCCGCGGAGGGGTTCGTGCTCGAGGGACAAAGGGAAGGGACGACACAGCGTTAACACTCATATGCTATTTATTACACTTGCAATTAATACACAGAGTGGGCCAGCTATCTACAAAACATCAACGAGGCATTCCTCGGAAATAGAAGGCTACGTAAGAAGGACTTCCGACTTACCGGCTGGGGCAGGGGCGCGACTTCGGAGGTATCGGCGGCGAACGTTTGTATGCGCCGATAATGGCGGCCGGGTTTTCCCGTGCGCGCTGCATTCTTGGGGCAAAGCCATTCCCTAGCATTTGCTGGGGAAGGCAGTCAGCGCGCGCGTTTGCTGCGCTCGCTTCGCTGCCTGGAACCAGAAGTCCAGCGGCAAGGCACAACGGATCCCCGTGCGCCTGCCGCGGAAGGTGACGAGAGCGTGCGGCTCCAACCGCTCACCACGCTGGCCGGATCCCGAAGAGCCTCTCTCCGGTTCCGCAGAATTCCGCGTACCCTACGAGGTGGCGCTCCCGTCGCCGTTGGGGCATTCATTCATAAAAGTATGAATTTTCAAAGGGTTAGACTGGGATGCAGGGAACATTTATGGCTAAAAGGAACAGTGGCAGGCAAGCAAACACTCCTTGGCTTTGTATACCTGTGGACAGGGGTTAATGCCAAAGAGGAAAACAGGAAAATGTTAGAATGTATTGCAAGCGACATTGATGAGCTAGGAGGACAGGGCGAGATAATTATATTAGGCGACATGAATGCACACATAGAAGACCTGGATGGGTACACGGATTCGACAGGAAGCATGCTGCAGGACATGTGTGACAGGCATGATTTAGTTGTATGCAACAGCACCGAGAAGTGTGAAGGGCTCATAACATGGGAGGCGGGGAGTCTGCACTCGACGATAGATTACGCACTAATGTCACAGAGGATGTATAACAGATTAGGGGTAATGAGCATAGATGAAGATGGTTCCAGAAGTCTAGGTAGTGACCACAAGCGTATCAAGTTGAGCTTCAGAGGAAAAAGCAATGTAGGACTGAAGCAAGATGAACAATCAGGGGGAAATTTTTACTCAGAAAAGCAATTGGAAGTAGCAGCCAAACAAATCGAGAAAATAATTTTTGAGGATAGTGAAACAGAATGGACTTATACCAAATTAACTCGATTACTGGAGCTAGAGCTAGCTAAGGTGCGAGTAAAGCTAAAAGGGAAAAGATGCAAACCCAAGAGTTGGTGGGATGAGGAGGTCAAGAGGGCAATAGAAAAGCGCAAGGAAGCATCCAGGGAACACAGATATTCCAAGAAGAGGGGGGAACCAAAACCCGAAGTAGACAGAAAATGGGATACCTTCATAAAGTGTAGAAGGGACGCATCCTATTTGATTAATGAGAAAATTAGAAGAAAGGGTGCCCAATGGATGTCAAAAGTAAATAAAAAGGATAGAAAAGCAGCCCAAAAATTCTGGAAACATCTAAATGCAATGAGTTATAAAACTAGGCTAGAACAAAGGTTTATTGTTACAGATGAGGGTATTCGACTAGAAGGGGATGAAGCAATAAAACACATAGGAACAAGGATGACGGAAAAATTTTCAGCAAAGCACGTGGTACATAATTTATCGAAGGAGGGTAGACCGGTTACAGCAATAGCTTCACTTGAGCAAGGAGAGTGGGAAAGGGCAGAGAAGAAGGTTCCTAGTGGCACATCAACAGGACCAGATGGTATCCCGATTATGTTGATAAAGAAGTTAGGACCAAAACCCAAGCAAACATTAATACAGGTAGTGAACAAAATGATAGTGGATGAGAAAGTCCCCGATGAATGACGATTAAGTAGAATGAACATGATATATAAGGGAAAGGGGGACAAAGCAGACGTAAGTAACTATCGCCCCATTGCAGTGACGTCTGTGGTTTACAGGGTGGTGATGCAAATTATAAAGGATAGACTGCAGGCTTGGGTGGAGAATGAGGGGGTGCTAGGGGAACTACAGAATGGGTTCCGGAAACAAAGGAGGTTGGAGGATAATCTATTTTTATTGACACAGTGTATAGAAATTGCGGAAAAGGAACATAGGCCTTTATTGCTAGCATTTCTGGATATTAGGGGAGCCTATGACAACGTTACTCAGGAGCATTTCTGGGACATATTGGGCACATTGGATGTGAAAAATGGAGTAATTAATCTTTTAAAAGATATATATAGAGGTAACAGAGTGCTCATAAAATGGGAAAAAAATGTATCAGGGCCTGTACAGATACAGCGGGGGCTTAGACAAGGATGTCCTCTGTCCCCTTTGTTGTTCATGTTGTACCTACAAGGTTTGGAGGCCAAGCTAGAGGGGAGCGGACTAGGTTTCAACCTATCTTTTTTCAAGCAAGGGGAATTGATTAAACAGACATTACCGGGATTAATATATGCGGACGATATAGTGATAATGGCTGACAACAAGGAAGACCTGCAGAAGTTGTTAGACATATGCAGTACAGAGGGAGATAGATTAGGCTTCAAGTATAGTAAGGAAAAATCTGCAGTCATGACATTTAATGAAGAGGGCGGCGAGCATAGAATACAGGAGTTCGTGCTAAAGGTAGTGAATGAGTACAAGTATCTTGGGGTGTGGATAAATAACAGTGTTGAGTATCTGACAGAGCATGAAAAATATGTAATGAATAAAGCTAGTAGGAATGCAGCTGTCATGAAAAATAGGGCACTGCGGAATTACAATAGGTATGAGGTGGTAAGAGGGATCTGGAAAGGGGTGATGGTCCCTAGCCTGACCTTCGGGAATGCGGTCCTGTGTATGAGGCCAGATGTTCAAGCAAAGCTGGAAATTAGGCAACGGGGAGTAGGGAGGTTAGCTTTGGGAGCACATGGCAATACACCAAATCAGGGGGTACAGGGTGATATGGGATGGGCGTCTTTCGAGAGCAGAGAGGCTAGCAGTAAGATAGCATTTGAGGAACGATTGAGAAGGATGGAGGAAAAGGGGTGGGCTAGGAAAGTTTTCAGATACCTGTATATATAAAGAATGTTGACACGAAATGGAGAAAGCGAACTAGAAAATTGACAAGCAAATATCTGGACAGCAGTAAGGGGGCAAATCAGCAATTATCGGTTAAGAAAAAGGTTAAAGGAACAGAGAGAGCTTTGTGGAAAACAGGGATGCTGACGAAATCGGCACTAGAAACATACCGGACCTTTAAACAGGAAATTGTCAAAGAAAATATCTATGATAATTGTAGGGGAAGTTCTTTGTTGTTTGAGGCCGGGACTGGAGTTTTGCGGACTAAGAAGTATAGAGTCAGGTACCAGGAGATAGACACTTTGTGCATTGCGTGCGGAGAGGAGGAGGAAACGGCTGAACACTTGATACTTTTCTGTAAAGGGCTTCACCCTACAGTGGAAGGCAGCGGGGCTGACTTACCCAAGGCATTGGGGTTTAGGGATAGTGAAGGGAAAGTGGATTTTAAGAGGTTAGAAGTAACCAAGCGAAGGTTATCTGATTGGTGGCTAAAAGCAAGACAGGAGTAAAATTTCACAAGACATGGCTAGGTGGCTTGAGCCACCGCCCGATGTAAAGGGTTCAGCCGTATCCATCCATCTATCCATCCATCCTTTCCCCCATGAGGGAGACTTCCCTCCTCGCCCAGCCGGGGGCTGTCCGTCCCGACGGCCGACGATGAAGATGGGCCGCATCGAAACGGAGGGGGGAAACAGGTTCTCCACATCCCTCCCTCCTTAAATGTCGGCCTACGGTTGAACCCGTCCATGGATGCCATCGACGAAGGGGCCACGAGCGTTGCGATGATGACTGCAAGACAGCTCGTACAGGCGGGGTGCCGGGGTCATCCGATGAGCAGCAAGGTCACCGGGCACCCGTCCTTTGTTGGAAGGTAGAGGGGCTGGCCCCCCCTCTCGTAGCCGCTGCAAACTGCTCGCCGGAGACTCTGCAGCTCGATGACTCATGGCCGCAAGGCAGCAGGCAGAGACCCATACAATGGACAGCAGGCCGGGGCAGCTTCTCTTCAACTCTGCATATCGCTCCTATAGGATCTCCAAAAGTTTGCAGCAAAAACAATGGAGACCGCGTAAACTCACCATTTGGTAAAATGCGGAGTAATGCAAGTGCCAAACAATCCTATCCGGCACCGCCCAAACGCTCGGTTCATTTGAACGTAGCTGGCTCTCTTCGGACGAAGCACATTCGCGGTTCGCTTTCCGGCATGGTGATGTTAAGCTCACTTGAGCTGCGTTAGCGTCTCTGGTTCCGCGAAATTATAAATTCGCTTCGCAGCCCAAAAAAGTAAGTTCGTTCGAACAAAGTCAGCTTTCTGTAGTTGAGCGAGACCTCTCGGCTCTAGCGAGGTTAAATATACAACAAGCAAGCCCGTTTGCGCGTGATTGTGCCACGGTACGACTGTGTCCTCCCAAAAGCGACAGGCAGCTCCCGAAGAGCCTTAGGCCTACTCGCTCTTACACTTCCGGGTGCCAACAAAGGGCCAAGGACAATAGCTAGAACACAACGCCACGAGGAGATACGTTTCTGCCAAGGTGACCCTAACGCGAACGGCGCCTACCGCTTCCCGCGGTGTCGCAGCGCCCCGGTGCTTTTCCTGTAATCACGACTGCAATCCAAAACAGCTGACTACGGCACCCGGCTCCCAGAGCCAAAGAGACAGAACAGAGAATATTT
Organism: Amblyomma americanum; assembly: GCA_030143305.2. Classification (NCBI taxonomy): domain Eukaryota; kingdom Metazoa; phylum Arthropoda; class Arachnida; order Ixodida; family Ixodidae; genus Amblyomma; species Amblyomma americanum. Next base: position 12,608 of record JARKHS020016981.1, on the reverse strand, counting down.
ACAACTATGTACAAGAAAAATCGGGCCACCCTCCAGGCTTCCGCATTCACTCGCTTCTGGCTTGCTGTTCTCCGTGGGCGTCTCGGTCTCGCTCTCCATGAGCGGACCTCGTAGGTTCACCTTCCACAGGTGTACCGATGAAGTGCTCATCAAAAGCTTAGCATGCACGGCAATCCTCCCATGCTGCTATTACGCTCATCTCGCTGTCAAGAAAGCATCTTCGCCTTGCTAGCAACTCCGAATTCGGTTCAGGCCTAACGCTGTTCCAAATCCGGGCGGGCATTCCACGAACCGAACTGACTGCCGTCCCTCGTCCCAAGAGCTTGCCCCACGTTGGGCGCCATTGTGGAAATACGGGGGAAACAAAGCCTTTCGCCCCGCCCGCACTCCCACTCCGCGGATGCAGCGTTTCCGCTCGCTAACCGCGGAGGGGTTCGTGCTCGAGGGACAAAGGGAAGGGACGACACAGCGTTAACACTCATATGCTATTTATTACACTTGCAATTAATACACAGAGTGGGCCAGCTAGCTACAAAACATCAACGAGGCATTCCTCGGAAATAGAAGGCTACGTAAGGACTTCCGACTTACCGGCTGGGGCAGGGGCGCGACTTCGGAGGTATCGGCGGCGAACGTTTGTATGCGCCGATAATGGCGGCCGGGTTTTCCCGTGCGCGCTGCATTCTTGGGGCAAAGCCATTCCCTAGCATTTGCTGGGGAAGGCGGTCAGCGCGCGCGTTTGCTGCGCTCGCTTCGCTGCCTGGAACCAGAAGTCCAGAGGCAAGGCACAACGGATCCCCGTGCGCCTGCCGCGGAAGGTGACGAGAGCGTGCGGCTCCAACCGCTCACCACGCTGGCCGGATCCCGAAGAGCCTCTCTCCGGTTCCGCAGAATTCCGCGTAACCTACGAGGTGGCGCTCCCGTCGCCGTTCCCTTTCCCCCATGAGGGAGACTTCCCTCCTCGCCCAGCCGGGGGCTGTCCGTCCCGACGGCCGACGATGAAGATGGGCCGCATCGAAACGGAGGGGGGAAACAGGTTCTCCACAAGGTCTGATTCGTCGCATAGCTATGCGCTCTGGTGGCGCACGTGCTCATACGGCCCGCCAGCTTGTGCGCTCTATCCTTCGGCCACGGATAGTATATCAGGCACAATTTCAACGTCTCACTCGAAGACAGTGGGACTCCCTTGAAGCTATCAATCGTGAGGCTATGGGCGTCATAACATATCTTCCTCCTTTAACACCCATACCTGTGCTACAGGAGTTCGCCCAACTTAATACACTCAGCAGTGAACTCATCGACCAACGGGTGGCAAATAGAGCTCGAAAACAGTCTCTCCAACTTTATCGTTTAAAGATACTTCTTCCGTGGTCATATTGCCAGCTCACTGACAATCGCCCCACTGTTTCCCCGTCGGTATCAGTGGCGTATCTGCCTGAAAGGTGCATATTATACACGGATGCATCGCATTCTGCAGAGGGGAGTTACTGTTGTGTATAGTCCATCTCATCCGTATCTCAACTCTTGCGCAACGTATACCACGGATACGTGCACTCCCCTGGCATTGGAACTTCATTCCATTTATAACGCCATTACTTCCCTTCCGCTCGTTCCAAAATTCAATACAGTTAATATTTACACCGACTCCCGCGCCACCCTTAAACAGCTTAAGGCTGTTCGACGGACATTCCAGATTTCACAATCAATTCATGTGCTCTGCGCAAAGTACCCATGTCCTGTGCGCATACACTGGATTCGCGGCCATGCTCAGGATCCACATAACATTCAAGCGGCTGCTATGACTCATCTTCATACATCAGACGATCCGCCACCTTCCCCTCTTCCCCCAGATCCGTTCCTGTCCCATGTTTCCGATTCCGAAGTCCTGCGCCAGCGAACAAGCGCTTTAATTCCTCCGTGTTCGCACCCTCTCCCCCGTATCCTTACTCGACAGGAGGAGGTATGCGTGCGCCGGATTCGGGCAGGGGTGACTCTGACGCCATCTGTCCGTCATCGGTGGCGTGCCACAGATCTGCCCGCACCTGACAGGTGCCCTCACTGTAGCGCTGTATCGGACATTTGTGATGTGCGGCAGTTGTTGTGGACGTGCCCAGCGGCGGCTGCTATAAGAAAACGGCTCCTCAGGGAGGTGGGCCTGCGGTGGAACCGCGAAAGTGACTACGTGAAGTGGACTATGAACAACCATTTCATCAGCAACCTCTGGGACTACCTCACCGCAACGGGTCTTCACTCCTTCTTTTAACTTTTAATCTTGTGCATTCCTTCCCTCCTTCCATTTTTTCAATTTATGCCTCATGGCACACTTCTCGAATAAAGAAAAAATCCTGTTGTCATTCAGTGCCTCATAATTTCCAAAGACAAGTGATACGCCTTGTGTCAGCTGGCTATCCCAATATCCTTCTTATATCTGTAACTGAGGGAATGGTAGAAAAAAAAAAGATGCCGCCACCGCCTGGAAGACGAAGTAACGAGCGTTAGCTGCTTGGTTTACTAGAATTGATATGAATGAGATGAAAGTGAGGTACACCAATGGAAATACGAATGACATCTTGGATTTATAAGTGATGTCGCCAATCAATCACCAGTTGAATATATCAGTGACGTCACCAATCAATCACCAATTCGATTTACTAATGACGTCACCAATCAATCGCCAATTCGGTTGCTATATCGATTAACTATGGAGGCCGCCATCTCGAATTCCTCGGACTTGGAAAATTTCACGCCGAAGGGAGGTGGTAGCAGACCCCAAGAAATCGAAAAACGTGATGAGTAAGAGCTAACGCTCTTAAAAGACAAATGCCGCAAAGAAAGAAACGGAAACCAAACTGTTGTAATTCATTTCCTGCATGGAACCTCGCACAGCCTAAAACATGTTGGAAATCGCAGCCTTTAAGAAGTGTCATGTGGACAAGCTGCCTCAGACAGGCGAGGGCATACCCGTGCACCAAAAATGGCAGTAAATGGTTAACACCTTAAGTTTTGTAATGCCATTATTTTAGGAGTTGGTGCTGCACGTCCAGAGTTGTTATTATACGAAAGTCACGATGACGATACTGCTTGCAAGGCAGTGGAAAATTTCACCTAAGTATAAACTGCGGCAATGAGCACAATATCTTGGGACTGTTATTAAAATGCAGTATAAAAATTATTTCGTAGAAAATACCGCTGCTCTTGCTTGATATTCGAAGGAATAGTCATAAACTCGCGTGTCAGCACACAAGGCAAAAGTATCTATTAGAAAAGTGCTGGTATAAATGGCGCCCTTCGCATCAAAAATGCCATAGAGATGCCTCATCTGACTGAATTGTTATGAATTAATCGTTTACTACTGGTTAGGAAGTCGTTACTAAGAAAGTTGCATGCTTTTCTGCGCGTGGAATGGGGACTAGAGTACGCATTGCCCGGGCGAATGAGTTGTGGCAATCTCAGTAGGTCGCAAATGGCAGTAAGGCTAATTAGTTTAGTTTAGTTTATGGCGGTTTAAAGGGAAGCTGAAACGGCTTTCAAATCGCATGAAACGCTGTGGCTGGGAAGAAAGGACCTTGAAAATCATGTGTGTAATTTTTTTCCCGCTTCTGTCCGCAAACAGAGCTGCAATCGCTTCTTAAAAACCCGCCGCCGGCACACCCTCGTCGCTTCCGGAAGCGCCGGGTGGGGGGACAGCAGAGAGGGAGAACTGGCGGAAGTGACGCCATTCACGGAGAGTCGGCCGGCCGTCCAGCTGCGCTTGCTTCTCTGCGGCCCGCGCTTTGGCGAACCACAGATCAACGTAATCTTCTGCCAGTGCCGTTTACTTTCTCTCGTTCGGCCGTTCCGTGTAATGCCTGAAGCCTGTATATAAACCGGTTTTGGTGTGGTACTTCTTTCGAACAGCGCTCAGCACACAGCTTGGCAGAATCCGTCAGTGGTTCTCCCTGCCTCTTCCACGTTAACCAGACAATCTGGTGGTACGCAGCATGCCGAAACTGCCTGCACAAGATATATGCATCAATATTTCTCTTTTCGTCATATTACTTTCTTACCTGTTTGTAAACTCCTTGCCTTTTCCAGCTGGTTCACATCCATTCTGAGCTAAGGCCACTTCCAACACTGTCTTTGAGGCACACAGTCTTGAACTCTTTTGAGCTCGTTAAGCACTGTGTGCCTTTTGGCTTTTTCCTGATTGCTTGCACCTCATGGCAGCACAAGCAATTCTCTTAATCTTTCATCAGTGTGCAGCACACGCAGCTGCACCTTACTAAACAAAAAGCGATTATATAAGCCCAGTATACTTGAGCAAAGCAAACATTTGCATTCATGAGCGCTTGGTCATGGCTGACGATCGACAATGGCGCCAGAATTCATACAAATTTGGCCTTGAGTCAGAACGGCAAAGTCGCCGAGCAGCGGTAGGCATACATGTATATCGTACACAAGTAATTCTGCTCGTTATCTCGATACGCAACAGCAGCAACTATATCTCGCAGCACACTAGTTTTGATGAGCAGCACTGCGAGCTCCGAAACGCAGCCATAATTATTGTTCAAAAGCGTGTTCAGCATGCAAAAAACAACGTACGGGGGTAAGTGCAGAAGCTTCATCGTTGAACAATAGCCCGAACATGCATGCGACAGAAGGAAAGAGCACACGGAGCTTCCTCCCGATCGTCTCGTCTCTTCGCGCTGCAGTACAGCAGTGAACCCACTCCAACTGATCCAGTTTGGCATTCTTTTTTAGTTCTAAAAGGCCTTCGGAGGTATTAGGGTGAGTAACTATAACTAAATGAACAAACAAATGCTTTACCTCGCGCGACTCGTGTAACCGTGCTGGTGATCTGAATTGGATCATGTTTACAGGCCTTACAAGAATTTGGTGGCCAGGCTTTTATGCAGCAGCGGTACACAAAAACGTTTCGGCGCAATTTACTTTTTTTTATTGCCACTGCACCTACACAAAACATATGCACGCGCATGCACCTACGCAAAACATACGTATCAGTCGAGATTTGGTTTTCGTGTTACCCTGATAGGACGTGAAAGGCCCATACTGGGTTAACGAAATTTTCGGCTTGCAGGCACCGCCATGCGGTCGTTTCTCTATAACTTACCTTCTTATCAGGCGGTTGCACCGGCTTTCTGTTTATTCTGTAGTTCTAAACGATTTCGGAATAGGTTTGCGCGTGCTCGTCCAGGTTCCGACAGTCCGGCGGTTCCACGGTTACCCGGAAGAAAAGAATATGGGAATGCGCTGACTACCCCGGAGTCGACGAAGATATTGATAGCAGACAAAGCTGGGAAGCCCTGTTGCGCAGCGAAGAACCCGCTCGGCAGAAACAAGCCAATCCGCTTGGCGGCTGATGCCGCGAAGAGATAAAATCTCTATGTAAGCGTTTAGTCACGGAGGCTCCGGCCCCCACCCTCCAGGCCTGCGTGCCTGGGGCGGTGAGTAGTAAGGGGCCTCTATTTCGGTGGAAATAAAAGCTGTCATCCACCCATCCATCCAGTCGAGATTTCCAACACGTGAAGATGTCGCGACTTGACTTTCGCTGTTGGCGCACTCCGCGGCGTCGTTGGTTCCCCCGTTTCCTGAAGCTGCTGATGGCTCGAACATGCATGGTGAAAGTCCAAACTGTTCAACGCTGCTTGAATTATCCATAATTTCCAAAACGTAGCCCTTAAAAGCTAGCTGAAGCAACGCAAAAAGTAGCAACGCCGTCGGTGCCGGCCGGAGATCCCCGTGGATGACGTCGCGACAGTCCCGGCCAATCGCGGGCAAGAGCGGCGTTCGCTCGGCGCCCTGAGGCGATGGGGCGGGTTTTCTTCTAAAAAACAGCTTTTTGCGTTTATTTCTGCTCTTTTTGAATGAGATATTCTTTTTCAGCGGACTAAAAGCTGAACTCACTTTTCGAAAAGATCTTCAGCGTCCCTTTAACGTCCCAAATCGACTCAGGCTATGAGAGACGCAAGTAAGGCTAATGCCATTAAATTTATGAGTATGGCACCGCACGAATAACATTAAAACTTAAGGCAGTAAGCACTTCATGGCCAGCGCTGGATTAAGGGGGGGGGGGGTGCTAAGGGGGCTGCAGCCCACGGCCTCACCTCGGACAGTAGGAGAAGAGGCATCGGAACATCGAGCGACATGTATGAAGCGAGAAAACCAGAACGAGCAGACGCCCCCCCCCCCCCCCCCGCCTATTGTAACACCATGCATTTCGCCAGATCATTTGGGGAGAGCTTGTCGAGCTGCAAAAACAGGAATCCCCGCAACCACGGCGGGGCCCTCTTTCTTACGAAGCGAGGTACGTTTGCTTGGAAGAGTTTTCGTGGTTTCCTCTCAGTCCGTCTGTCCAGTGCTGCCTGGAGAGGAGGGGCAAGGGAGAAACACCTAAAACATTTGATGTGGGATGAGGACCGAAATCTCCCTTGCCCCTCGTCACCATCACGCCACCCTCCACCTCTCATACAGTTCCGCCGCTGTCCTCATAGAAAGGATGTGCTGCAGTACCCAACAGTGCCTCCCATTCATCTTTTCTTTACCGTGACGGTAATTTGGGCGGGGGAGGATGAGTCCGATAGCAGATGATTATGAGTCTAATGGCAGAGTCTAGGCAGGAAAGGAAAGAAGACGTCACACGTGTTTTTGTCCGCGTGACTTGGGGCATGGAATGTTCACTGTTCGGGCTATGGTTGTGGAAAAGTGAAGGGGGGAGTTGAAGAGCTGGACACAAAGGCCTGTCTCCAGGGCCCCCTGCCTAGTGGCTGCGCACCGGCTTGTATCTTTTCGATGCCGTGATGTCCCTCTTGACGACCAATGGCATCTCAATTGATGATTGTAGGAGCCATGCTTATGATAATGCGAGTAATATGTTAGGAAAATACAAAGGACTGCAAGATCAAATCAAACACCTGAACGAATTGGCAGTCTACATCTCGTGCGCTGGTCATTCACTGAACTTAGTTGGCGCGTGTAGCGTTGACAGTTGCCTTGAGGCAGTCAAATTTTTCACTGTAATTCAGAGACTGCATGTGTTCTTTGCTGCCTCTCCTAAGCGATGGAGGTATCTTTTGGACAGCATGGGCGGAACTGGCCAGCAGCTTGTTTTGAAAAGTCTGAGAACAGGTGGTCAAGACACGCTGAATCATGTAAGGCGATTCTGAAAAATTTCAATGCAGTCTTGTGTTGCCTGCAAGCTATATCAAAGAACGAGGAAGAAAACGGTGACACTGGGAACGCGTAGCGCACTATCTCTTCAAAAAAATGACAGAACTAGAGGCTGCACTCATGGCGATTTTCTGGAGTGAAATATTGGAGCGCTTTGACAAAACAAGCGTAGCACATCAGAAACCAGGCCTAGATATTTCAACTGCTGTAGACCTGCTGAGCTCTCTAGAAGACTTTTTTAATTCTTTGCTACCTCTCATTGATACCTTCGAAGAGAGAACACGCACGCTAAGTACCAATCAATGTTATCAGGATGAGGGCAAACGCATCGTTTTGAGTAAGCACCCGGGCGAAAAAAGCGATAATGCGCTACAAGGTAGAAAAAAATTTATCGTAGAAACCTACAATGTTCTACTTGACAGTCTAGGCTCTGCTTTGCGAGTGCGAAAGGCTGCCTACACTGAACTCTGCGAAAGGTTCGGATTCTTAAAATTACTGACAGAAGCTGGGGGGCCATCGAGGCCTCTCTGGCACTGGAGGCTGAGAAGTTGGTGAAAACCTACAAAAATGATTTGGAGCCAGCATTTTCCGCTGAAATCGTTCAGTTTTCGAACTTTCTGCACAACTTTGTGTGCCAGGACATGAGTCCCCTGGGAATAATGAAGTTGCTGCACGAAAGAAAGCTTATTGATGTGTTTCCGAACCTTTCTATTGCTTTGCGAATGTACTTAAGCATACCCGTGGCAAACTGTGAGACCGAACGATCGTTTTACAAGTTGTCGCTGATAAAAAATCGCCTTCGTTCGAGCCTCCTTGACGACAAGGTGAACTCGCTTCCTATCATGTCCATTGAAAGTGACCTCCTCCGCGATCTATCTTTCGAACAGACCATATCTTATTTCGCCAAAGCGAAGGCGCGAAAGATGTCATTTTAAAAGAGGACTGTTTGCGCTATACATGAATAGTTCCAATAAGTTTGCTGTGTAGCCTCAAAGCCTCCACGTTGCCAATGAAACGCTGAGCAGTGTAATTCAAGATATGCAAATCTTCGTTGTTCGTCTCGCGTTTGTTCTTGTGATATTTAGCGTGCTTATAAAGAACTATATTTTTGTTGTTTTTGATAGCGCCACGTTTATTTGGTGTCGTCCTTGCTCGTCTTACCTTTAACGAAAATATTTTCAAATAATGTTTTGTAATTACAGTTGGTAATTTTCATCTGTATTCTAGGGCATTTTCATGGTGTTTGTATTGCATTAAGTATTGTATATATCTATTGCGTATTTATAGAGTAACGTGTATAACGATTACTGCAGTCTGATGCTTGAATTTTAATAAAGAATGTGTTGGATACAAGCATGCGTCTGCTCACGGGATTAAACTTAGTGATGCAAACAAAGCCTAGCTTCAGAAGGATCGACATCTGATCTGTGTTGTTTTTTCTACGTTCTTGTTCGTCTTGAGTGCACTAAACTTTTCCTTAAACCCTAGCTATTGCTGAAAACAGAATGTACATTAATCGCAAAGTGAACATATGTGTTGGTGTTAACAACAGCACGCGTTTCAAGCAAGTTTTGTTGTTTTCCTTATAAGAAAAACAATAATAATAATCCCGTTGATCGCACTTCGTTGATGGAATTAAAATGAAACATGGCATATTTCCAGTAGCGTAGCAGGCGACAGGGGGGGGTCAGTATAGAGAAAAGGGGCCTGCATGCACATTAGCCCAGGACCCCCATTTTTCTTAATCCGGCCCTGTTCGTGGCATTAAATTTGCCCGTGTGGCACAGGTATTATGGAATCACTTTTGGAGGGGGTGATGGGGAGGGGGGGGGGTGGTCCATTTGGGCCATGTATCTCTTATGACATTTGCGGGCATACAGTGGATGCAGTTGGCAAAGGACAGGGTTAATTGGAGAGACATGGGAGAGGCCTTTGCCCTGCAGTGGGCGTAGTCAGGCTGATGATGATGATGACTGTGAGCCTTTACAGGCTCCTACAGGAGGTGGTAACAATGCAAACAGTGCAAGGTAAAAGAACAGCATATAATACAAAACATGTCAGTGATTATTTCCGAGTAAAAAAAAATTGCTGGGGCTTAGCTAAGGTTAAGCCTGGATATCTCGAAGCGATATCTCGAAGTGAGCATCTTGTCGTCGTTTAGCGAGACGCTCCTCTCTTTGCACGGGTGTTTCACTAGCTCGTTTGGCTCTGGCCTTTTCATTCTTCCTTCGCAACTGCTAAGCAATTCCCAAACTTTCACCATCTTGGCTACTCTCAGCTGGCATGGCCGAACGTCGCTGTTCAGCTTCCTTTTCACGCCGTTTAGCGAGACGTGCCTGTCGTACTTCTGGCGTTTCAGACTCGGCTTTGCTGCGTCGTTTGGCGAGACGTTCTTCTCGTTATTCGGGTGTCTCGGACGCTCGTTGAGTTTTCAGCCTTTCATTTCTTCCCTGCTTTTCAGCCAACTCCCGTGGTAGCACTTCTGTATCGATAGTATCGCTCTCTTCTCCTTCCATGTTGAATGCGCACGCCTATTCTCTGGCAAGCGGTTATATAGTCGGCCTCCTCGATAAACACGCGCTTGTGGCAAACGTCAAACGATGACGCATAGCGCGCGGCAGTGGCCACCTGCGCCGCACGTGACGTCACGCGCGGCAGCGGCGATAGGTCAGGCGACGGAGTCGGCGGCGGCCACCTGCGCCGTGCGTGACGTCACTCATGCTCCGACATACGCCGGCTCGCGCAAAGCGCGGTGTTGACTAGCGTAGTGAAGCTTTTCGCTTCAAAATAACAAAAAGCAAGCACCGCAAAAACTACGACGCAGGTGAACCGCATGGAAATAGAGGTGTGCGCCGAGGCATCGGCGCGCCGCCGCCGACTGCCCTTGCTACGCCGCCGCCGCCGACGTTTTCACTCGGCGCGATCGGCGCGCCCTCTAAATATGAATATATTTTTCCCGGCAAATATAGCTGCGTTTGATATTTGGTTTTGTCTTAATTCTCTTCCCTGTCTGAGGCATATAATCATGTCAAGGAGTCATCATGTCAACTGTCTTGCAATGAATCAAAACAAAACAATATTCAGAGCAAGTGATTTCACAAACTATCCAGACGGAAATGTTTGTTATAACATCTACTGATTGTCTGCCAGGTAAAGGGCTGAACCAAGCAAAAGTTGGTCGTAAAGGGGTCTTTTACGTAAAGAATGATGTATAAGCACAATCTCAGTGAGAAAAAGTGGAAGTACGATTAACATATCGAGTGTCACGTGCGTAGGTGCCGGCTTAACACTTCTAGACAAATTCATTGACGCGGCGCAATGAAAAAATACCTGTATTACCGAAGGACAGCAAGAAAGGAAACAATTTCGACTACGACGCAGAAAACAAGAAGGGTTCTGCACGTTCGCGAACAAGAAATATATAAACACAATCAACAAACGCGCTTGTGATATGTGCCCAATTTTTTTTAACGCGACAGCGTTACAAGGAGCTCGTGTCACAGAAAAGCTGGTGTCGTCGGCGTCTTTGGCCGTGAGCGAAAAATGGCGCATCTCGGTGGACACCTGAACCGCGCCGTAAGGCGGTACGGGTGTCCAGCGGGAATTGTGGGACAGGCGTTATTTCCCTCCCTTAAAACCAATTTCCACTTCAATTTCCTTCCCTTACGGCCCGGTTCGGTTGTCCAACGAGATATGTGAGACAGGCGTCCTTTTAAATTGTCCAACGGGCCACGCGTCACGCCGAACGGGGGTTGGTGTTCCGTGGGCTCCTCGGCACCGCTGCAACACGCTGTCGCGTCTAACTCCTAAAGACGAAGCTTAAGTGTCCTCCAAATTTTGTAATATGGCGCCTAAAAAACAAGATTTACAGAACATTTTGCATTTCTCTCACCCTTGAACCCCTCTGTATTCTGCCTGTTCTGAGCTCTTAGTACGAAAAGCCGAAAAATTTCAACCAGTTTAGCAACCAGTTTATATATATAGTGATTATTTATTTAAAATAACAAAAAGGAAGGTAAAAGATGTTTGCTCACCCCGGCATCTGCCATCACTAATCGGCGGCACCTGAGCTGGGGTAGCGGAAATATAGGATAGCAGGCAGTTTGAAGAAGTGAAACAAAAGAGGTGAGGGGCTCAACCAGTTTAGCAAAGTTTGAATTTAGCTTTCGGCGCCGCCGAGGCCGCCGCCGCCTAGAAACGACCGCCATGCCACCGCCGTTCGAAACCGACACGACGCACACCTCTACCTGTTCTTTCGTCGCCGCTCACTTGCCGCGGCTCACGTCGTTCCCAGAATAACTCATAGTACCAACCACTACCACCACCGCTGCTGCGCTGGTTAAACGCGCCGCCGCTGCACGTCGTGTGCTTCTGTTTCATTTTTTTTTTATTTCGTGACATCAGGCCTCTCCGTGTCGACCTCCTTTGCACCGGGGTGCAATAGCGGTTATCGCAACGATGACCTGCACAGTCGCCATTTCTTCGGGCCATCGAAAAACCGCCGTCGGGTTTAAAAGATGGGAGCATACGCTTCACATAAAATATCGAAAATTGACTTCGAAGTGTGATGTTTATGATCTGCATTTCGAAGACCTGCTAAGGCACTATCGTCAAGTAGTTCAAGCTCGGCTGTTGACCCAAAAGTCGCAGGTTCGATCCCGGCCGCGGCAGTCACATTTCGATGGAAGCGAAATGCTAGAGGCCTCCCGTGTGCTGTGCGATGTCAGGGGCCGTTAAAGAAACCCAGGTGGCCGAGATTATTCGGAGTTCTCCACTACGGCATCGCTCACAGCCTGAGTCGCTTTCAGACATTAAGCCCCATCAAATGTAGTTCAAGGAAAGGAAGTACTTTTGGGGAGAAGGAAATGAATGTTGGTACCAGAGGTGGGCATCCTCACGAGGGCAAGCCCTCACGAAGGCATCCTCACCTCATGAGGATTTCACTCAGTGAGGTGAGGGAGGAAAGACATGGTGAGGTGAGGGCGAATGAGGGCAAGGGTGGTGGCCCGAACCTACTCCGGAATAACGCTTCTTTGTCTGTGCAGCTCGTTATGCATTCCCGTTTTAAAGCGCTACTTCGTAAGGTGAAGGTTCCCGGTGAAGTAGTTTCTGTAGCCTGTAGGTGCACGAGGCGAACACGAAAATTGGGGATCCGCACGCCTTCTCCGTCGCCGCGATGTACTACACCACTGACAAAGCTATGCCGAAAAAAGTGCTCTTCTAACTTGAAAAGCCTATCTTGAAAAATTGTGTAAAGTCTTAAGTGAAACACACAGTACAGGGGGCACTGGCTGGGTCGTGCGGGTGGCCGCCGGTCCAACAGGAACCGTGTACTGCAGTCAGCTGTTTCATTATCAGCCCCGTGTTTGTCAGAACATTAGAGTGTGTAGTAAAACATGTAGAAATTATAACCTTCAGGCTGTTGAATTCTCAACTTCTAA
>JARKHS020016980.1:0-105531 GCA_030143305.2 Amblyomma americanum | reverse complement strand
CAGGATCTGTCTCACATACCTCGGTGGACACACGAACCGCGCCGTAAGGAAGGGAATAAAGGAGGAACTAAGAGATGAAAGAGGTGTCGTAGTGAAGGGCTTCAAAACGATTTCGACCACCTGGGGATCATTAACATTCACTGACATCGCACAGCACACGGCCGCCTTTTGCGCTTCGCCTCCATCGAAACGCGGCCGGCGCGGTCGGGTTCGAACCCGGTGCTCCGTATCAATAGCCGAGCGCCCTAACCACTGAGCCACCGCGGCGGGTCCCGCCCTAGTTTGTTTTATGGTTAATAGGTGTTTAACGTCCAAAAGCGACACATGGTATGAGGGACACCGTAGTATATCGCGCAGTACACGGGAATCCAGAATTTCGCCTGCTTCGAAATTCAACCGCCGCAGCCAGGGTCGAACCCACGTCTTTAAGGTCAGCAGCCGAGCGCCATAACCACTGACCTACCTCGGCGCCTGACAGAACCTGCAGCAATCTCGAAAATTACTGAGCCAACGCTGAGGCAGCGATCGCATACCTAGCATTAGCTCCATTAGTTTTATTTTTCATTATGATCACCTAACATAGGTCGTTGGTTGAAATCCAAGCCGCGAGCTAGGCTCTAACTTAAGTAGTAAGTTTATGCTGCATGAAAAGGTGAATCGTGTGACACATCCGGAACATTCTGCGGCAGACGGTTGGCCCACAATTTTTACATGAATGTCGAGAATAAGTCGGCCGATTTTGACGCTTGCCATACAGGGATATATGTACCGGATCGACATACCTTACTTCCCAGTTGTGGTGCTCGAGCATCAGGCTGCCGCCTGTTACTGTTTTATTCCATATGAAACTATGAAACCACCTCGGTTACCGTGGCAACCACTGGGTTACGATGTGCGTTATGACGCATAACGCTGAGAGCCGAAACGCGAGAAGTAGAGCTAACGCTTTAAAACGTAGAAGTAGCCGCACAGGGCTACAAACTCTCGAGATTAGTCTGGTCGCATCTGTCTTCACAAAGTGCTGAAGCCGCCTGCCGGCGGCTTTAAGCATAAAGGAACCGACATTGCAGAGCTCCACGCAAATATTTTGAAAGAAGGCTAGTTTTTGAGCCCCCAGAATGGATAAAGAAATATCAATTTCTATTACGTTTTAGACAAGGAAAAAAATATGGCAGAATTCTTTCTAGATACGAGATGATTCCGAAGAAGGTAGCATAGAAAGAAAAAACAACCATGTGTTGCAGGTGGAATCCAAAACCACGTCGGTGCGCACGCGCTGTGCCAACTGAGCTGCGGTTGTTGCTGGCCTTACTTTCCTTCCGAAGGTATTTATCAGAAGTGCAGAGTGGCCTTGCACTTTTTTATGGGCACCGCATGCAACCATAATGTTGGATGCGGCATACTGTATTATACAACAAGGGTTACGTGAAACGTGAGCAAAGGTGGTTAGCGGCTGTTGTGCAAGAACCCTCCTCTGCTACTTTCGCATCAAGACTGCGAAACACTTTTCACTACGTATGCTACTAGCAGACCCAAATACTAGAGCTGTGGGAGCTCGTTAACATAGGTATATTTTAGAAAGAAGCAAACCTTCTGTGTCGCCACGAAAGGCATCGGGGAATTTAATTGTTCGTTTAACATCGCACTCGTTTAGTATAAATATTTATTTTTTGTTCTCCTTTCAGATATGAAATAAGTAAGAAGAAAGCAGAATAACAGGCAACAACATGATGGCGGTGGGATCCGGTTTCATCATCGCCACATGCCTCCTGTGGTGTTCTGCCAACTGAGCTGAGCTACCAACTTCCATTTGTACGTGTTTCAATGCAATTCTACAACTCTTTTAGCAAGTGCCCTTTACTTAAGTCTTGGTTAATTGCTCGCCCGCTGTTACTAGTGGCGTGTTTGATGAGGGAGGTGCTTTATTGTGCAAGTATGTAGGAAAAGGAGCACAAACAAGCATTGCACAGCCGTTCAAATAACAGTTATTGACCGCTTGTAGGAGAATATTTAGGATTTCAGCAGGTGCTATCGAACATGCGCAGATGGCACAAAAATCCACATTCTGCCACATCGAATATCCCTGTTACTTATATCAGGTACCTTCACATCACTACATTACACAGCTTTCAGGCAGTCAATTGCTCACCTTTTGACTCATTTCTGGAATAATTCATTGTAGGCACATGTGAGCTTATTTTGGGCTTTTTAAACAGCGCTGATGTTCTCAAATTTCGTGAACCCAACCCAAGCCTTTCTGCTGCTTACCTTTTGCTTACGTGATATGCAGAACCATTTATCCTAAAACCAGTTTTCAAAGTTCAGTCAGCATGCCGGACTAGAGGTATTAGACAGCAGCTAGTGGCTAATAGTTAGAAACTTAAGCTCCGGCTGTTCTCAGGACACTAATCCTAACAATCGAAACCGGTACAAAACAACTTGTGCACAAATACAAGGACCCTTTATTTTAGAGCAGTTGGAGAGTGTAGGTAAAAAATTCAATCGTATTTCGTAGCCAACGAACGTAGCTTGTGCGCTGAGTATATTAGGAAAGTTGTGACGGTAACAAAATATCTCTACTGCTGTGAAATGTTACGCCCAAACATCATACCTTTGTGTCCTTTAATGACGTTCTCGGCGTTTGCGGCTACATAGAAAGGCTTTACTAAGTGATCTGGCAGCTATGGTTTACTGAAGAATAGGATTGAGACTTCTGCATATAGAGGCACGTTATAAGTCACAACCAAGGACAAGTGATACAAGCAACGTGTTTTCGAAAGTAGCTGCTTTTAAAAACGTTCGTGTTTGTCTCCAGAATTTAGACTTCATACTTCATGGCTGCTTTTGACGAACTGCGCAAATGGAGTGATTATGTTACCTGTAAGTTGAAATTTATTTAAAATAGTGTTTTTGGCAGCCTTCCGCAAACTTTCTTGCAAGAAATGTGGCTGTATTGCATGGAACCAGAACAGTTTTGTGGCCCAATATGGCAAACAGAATTACAGCTTGAATTAAGTATCCAGCCTGTCCGCTTTCGGTGTTAGCGTACGTGATTATTTGCAATTAGAGGCTGAATTGCATCATACGAACCAAAAAAACCAAATTGGATTCTTGCAACGACTTTTTGTTTTATTGGCTAATGTGTCGGCGAAAAACTGTAAATTACGCATGGTTTAGTGAATAAAATCAAAGGAAAAAATTTTTTGGCCGCTGATCTACAATTCTGCACGTTCACTATTCTATGGTTGAATTGCATACAATATTCATGTACGACGGTTGAATTCAAATTTTCACTATGTGCCGCTTCGATTTTAGAATGTTTTAAATATAATCCCGCATTTTAGCTCCAAATTACTGAGAATATTTGGGAAGCAGGAGCTAACGTTTATGGCCCATATGCTATGAGCACATTTGTTCTGTATACATTTACTTTGAAATTTATCGCCATCAAGGAATTAATTTCATAGAGGTCGGCTTTGTTTCATTGACAACATATCTACATCTCGAGCATTGTCATTCGATGCTTATATTATTGCTTCATCCCTACAGTCGAGCGAACGCTCTCACTCATAACAGGAACAGGACACGAGCAGTCGGATTTAAACTTAGGCGTCTTGGATAGCGATGGTAATATAGTTTCGCACTTGTAGATATCAGCACTTGATCCAGAAACTAGTCTATCACCAAAATATTTGGTTACAGTGCTGCGTGGGGCACTTATATTAGGAGTTAATAAATAGCTCTAAATGCAGATTTACTGGTCTCTCCAAGCCGAACTTAACAGCTGACAGTAGTAAAAGCAAACGATAAGTCTCAGGATCGATCTTGTCTTAAATGATGCTAAACGCTCAGAGACTAAGTGCAACATAGAAACATAACAAACGTCTTCGCGTTAGGATCTAAGTTGGGTGCTAGTTTTTTTTTTTTTGGCACGCATAAGCACAGGCATCACTCTTTTACGGCGCCGAACTTTGCTTTTTGAGCATGAAGTGCTCTTACCTCCTTTTCTCAGCTAAATATGAGGCGAACATTGTACGGAGACTGCGGCGAGCCTCACGTGAACAGCGAGCATTTTCGAACAATGCTGCAAATCTGCGCCTGAATAGTCGCCTGCAAAATCATCTTCACCCCGAACGGTCTTGCAACTACCACCTGCGTAAACCAAAGCAGCCTTGTTTCCTGATGCTTTATTGCTGCAGACTGTTGCGTTGATTGTTCTAACCTACAGTCTCATGGGCTGCTGCATTAATTAGTCGGCTTCGTCAATTTTATGCAATAGTTGTGCATTTTTTAATGTTCGACTGCATTAGTGTTGCCGCCACGGCGGTAGAACTGAGCCAGTGTGGAGAAGCGAAACGAAAGGTCGCCAAGGTCATCAACTGCAGCTTTCAGCTATCGGAGACGTAGGTGAGGAGCAGCTTAGGTGGGCTAACGTGCCGCTAATCGGAAGAATAGCAGGAAAGCGCCAGGGCACTTCAGGCAGGGAAAAATGCTGAATGGGCAACCAGGCTCAAAAATATAAGTTGCTGAACAGGGACGCTCGCAAATCATTAAAATAGCGACGGATGCCGATCGCAGTGTTTGTTGGAAGAGAAGCAGCTGACGGCTGGGGCTCTTATGCCTCGAAAGTAGTGAGGGACACATTCCCGCTTTCCATGTAAAACAATAAAGGCTGGTGGAGGCAGGCTACCCAACCAGCAGTCAATGGACCTTGCAAATACTTGAATGGGGCTAGCACCGTCAACGAGCGACCTAAATGAATTTCATGTCTACAGCTTTAGTGGACGACAATCCAGACTACTCAATGTTTGGTTCCAAATTGCGATGAGGTTATTAATTACGGCCATAGATTTAAATATTTTACTAATTGATTTGGTCTTAACAACTCGGCAGTGATATACTCACAGCAGAAAAAGGACCAGCAGCCGAATAGCGCGAAGACGAGAAACCGTCATCTGTGCCCACCATGAGAGCCGTGAGGTATTTCACCCCGTGCAAGGCTAATGTACTCCGCGGTTTATATAGGGGACACGAAGATTTTTTTTTCCATTTGCAGACATGCAAGCAAGGACTGACACGTAACCTTTCCAGCAGGTTGTCATATTAGTGTGACAGCTATCCACAAAGAAAAAAACAAAAATGTGCGGAGTTGAAGTTTTAATCACTAGCGCCTATTAGATTGGCGATGCGCATAGGATTAGCAGTTTTTTGTGCAGTGTTTGTAACTTCATGGAAAACTCGCGGGATTACTTTTCTAAACCCGTGACGCAGTATTGCGAAGAAACGGCATGAGCAAGGACGAATTTAGCCCATAAAAACGAACTGAAAAACGTTTTTGGCTTTCTAGTTATTTCCTCATTTTTTAAAGAAATCGTAATTTATGAAATGATCGATTCGTTATGACCTTCGACTCAAGAAAAATTCAGTAACAAAATTATGACTGTTTTCAAGAAAGGTGTAGCAACCGAAGCGAATTTCATGACGGAGAAGAAATTGCACAACTAGGTGTTCAGCAGTCATACTTTAAAAAAGGCGCTGTTCTCGGAGGCATTTCATTTCAGCGTTATTGTTAACATACTGCATATTTCGAAATCTGTAGCGTTATTTCGGCCAGGAACAGCCCCACAAAAATAAGATGGGCTTTCAGCATAGCTGGCTAATTGGAAAGTTTTTTTCTGGAGAGGTAGGGGAATAATCCTTCAATTTTAAATGACGTGGGCGCGTGCTTCAGGGTGCTTCCTACCGCCTTAGCTATCATTTAGAAATATATAGGTACCGCCGCCCTGCTCTGATAACTGTGGCGTACGGCTGACATTTGCAGCATGGCTTCAAATGACTTCGATCGTTGTCCTATATCTTTAGCCCTGGTAGCATCAGTATCGCATCACTTTCTCTTACTCCTCATTCGGTCAGTCGTTCGCGTTTTCTTGCACAGGCTTCTAGATCGTGCAAGTTTGTTTCGTGACACGGCACTGCATTGCGTTTTTTTTCCTGGCGACACTCTCGTTTTCCTTTGTACGGGCCAATTTTGGTCCACCCGCATCACGCGCACTAACAAATGTGCCAGCGTGATGGTGTGTAGGAACGAAATCTTTCTGATGTCAATACTGTAAATAACACCGCAAAACATGCTTCACAGAACTCATGTAGAACCCGATGCTGGACCTCCTGTGGGTCCCACATGGGCAAAGGTGGATGGGGCAGCATTTCAAATTCCCACAACGACCTCTTGTGGAGAACTTGTGAGGCAAGTATAAATTGAGCTTGAGCAATTCAGAAATTGATGCCACTTTCCCACCTGTTCCCACATCACGCCTTTGTCGGTCGTTTACTTGTCGGTCGATGCAACACAAATTCGGACTCAATGTAGGGAAAAGACCTGTGCAGACCCAAATGGGGCTGCCCTAACCAAATGGTTATGAGTCCAACATCGGCCGTTGAGTGACTGCAGATCTGGCATGCCAACATGCTGCCCACGCTGTTACCTTCTCAGGTACTTGAGGGAAGATTGAATATCACTGTGCGGAATATGAAGGGTGATCCGGAGTTCCCGGGTTTGATCCCGACCGCGGCGGCTGCGTTTTTATGGAGGAAAAACGCTAAGGCGCCCGTGTGCTGTGCGATGTCAGTGCACGTTAAAGATCCCCAGGTAGTCGAAATTATTCCGGAGCCCTCCACTACGGCACCTATTTCTCTCTTTCTTCTTTCACTCCCTCCTTTATCCCTTCCCTTACGGCGCGGTTAAGTTGTCCAACGATATATGAGACAGATACTGCGCCATTTCCTTTCCACCAAAAACCAATTATTTATTATTATTATTTATATGAAGGAAAAACTCGGCACTGCTAAAGTGGGGTCGTCATTGACAGTGTCAGGGTTCAACAAACCGGTGTGCTTGCATCCTACTGTGAATTAATTTCTTTAGTGGCTAAAGTGTATTACATGTGTCCGTAATCTACTATTATAGGCGAATTAATAATAAGTTATAAGTTTTTGCACTGCATTAGAAAAGATATGATTCCGGTTCTCGCAGTTAAATCGCGGAAAAGGACCACAGAATGTACAGATATAGATATGGCATCATACGAGGAGGCAATAGACTGCTTGTAACACTGCCAACTTCGTCACGTCAGGAAACATTAGGCACCACACATGGGCTGCTAGCACTATGCTCCACAAGGTGAGGGTGGTGTAGGCTGCCCGCACTAGGCTCCAAAAGTGGCTCAGGGCGGGCAGCCAAAATTGGCCATATATTTCCTCAACATTGAGCCTTCAGGAGAAAGTTAAGGGGGGCTTCCCTCGTCGACCCGATATGTGAACGATAGCGCAACCCAGGATGGCACACGAGTTTGGGCGCCTGTGGGTGCCATGTCAATTCGGACAGCGGCAGCTCCTCGGATACATACATTGAAACCGGCAAGGGGCAGTTGGGTGAACCTAAACTGAGGATGCCCCGTAGAACCCGCAAAAGCCTCATGTCGATGGCGAAGGGCTAATCCACGTGCAAACCCGGCGGCGTTTGAAATCGTGAGCTCACGCATTGGTCAAATGTATTAGAGATGAAGTAGCTTGTTGGACTCCCCCCCCCCCCACCTAAGGCCGACGTGAACGCATGCTGCAAAATTGTAAATTGTACTGTTGTAAATTTGTACTGAATGGTTTAAGGTCAACGAAAATAAGCGGTCACATCGACAAATCGTCTGCCATAAAGAATACTAAGGCAGTAATGGCGATGAACACATATATAAGATGCTAGTTTGTTACTGAGAAGGCGCCGTGCCCCTACATCGAGGAGGAATGACCATATGATAAAGGCTTGACGTAACATTTTCCAAAACGACAGCTTCAATCGGCAGGTAAGGAATAAACATGAAGAGAGCAACCCAGAACGCAACGAGAGTATCGCTGCACAGCAGAATAAATATGATAGCTACATGTTCAAATGCAACAGAATATTCTTTCATTAAGCTGCAGCCATTACGCACTGCCCGATTTTTAAAGCCGATACTTGACCGTAACTCACTACTGCTCAACGCTGTTAACCATTACTCGTGTCTTTTTCGTCCGCCACCTGAAGTGCACTTAACATTTGTGCTCTGACATGCGGCAAGCTAAGGTGTACAAAGTGTTTCACCTCAGACTGTGGAGAGTTTATCAAAATTGGGATTTTGAGTGATAACAGTGATGTTTTCAACAGAGAAATGTCACCGCTGTATCGAATCAAAATATGGCCAAGACGAGCTAACTGGTAGGCTAATATCCTTACCTATTTTAAAACGTTAAAAAACCACATTCTTGTCACTATTGCAGTGCCAGCAGGTTTCGGGCACCACTTGAGCGAAAGCGAAACCCAGTGGCCAGCAAGATCTAGCCACACGTACGAGCGGACGTCATGCAACGGCACAGGCGTAATGTGTTTCTTTCGCAGCGCTTGACCGGGAGCGGTGAGCGGGCAGGGGGCATATGACAGCCGCGCCGCTAGGTGGTAGGATCTTACTTATGGTAGCCTACAGGCCTTTTAATAAATGAGGAGCCTAATTATAAAAGTCAAAAGTTAACTATTCAAAATAAATTAACCAGACTGCTAGTTAGGAGGCCTTTGTTGCATTTTGGTGTACTACATCGCTAAGGATTCTGTGCTTAAAAAGCCATGTTCTAACTCAAAACGTCTCATTAAAAACTGCTGACAGTCTAAGGTGAAACACCCTACATATGACGCAGCCTTAGCTTCTGTCTTCCCATCTTCTCATAGTTGGCATTTGAAGAATATTAAGACATCAACTGGAATTAGCTCGCAGAGTATGGGATCGCTTTAATTATATCGATGTTAATTACGGCACTCTCGAAGCGCCAATTTTCTTATAAAAATTACATTTTGCATTTTTTGCTTGTTTTTATGAGCACGAGGGCTGTCCCAACCTTTGCAAAAATAATTGTTATTCTATTCTGTAACGCCCAATACTGACAGGCTTAATTTCTTTCCTGCAGAGTGCTATATGAAACTGAAAGAAAAAACGATTAAAAAAGGCCAGCTGCTGGACGAGCAATCAAACGCAAAAAAAAAACTTTCAATGAGAATCTTCCTACCAGTGTGGACGATTTTTGCTTTGTGGGATTTTCTTTCTGGTGTTCTGCTCTCTTCCGATTTAGCTCCTTCTAAATGCAAATTTGTCCTTTTTCGAGTTAGGCCACCCCGCATAATGTTACAACAAGTAATCCTCCCCTCTTGAAGCTTCGGACGCTCATTTATTACTTATGAAGGCAAGCGATTAGCTATGATTATTGAAATACACTAATAAAGTTTCAAGTGGACTATAATCTGAAATCCCCCTCTTTTGAGTGCATGTTTTTAAGTTTTAGGCGACAATTGACTGCTTAATCATCACTGACTGTTTTTATAGTTCATTACATAGCTCATAGGTAGAACTGCATAAACACCAAAGCATTATGGTGCACATTAGTTTGTTTTTGTTGTTGTTGTTGTTGAGTTTGATGGCGAATAAGCAACTAAGACTATCATGCGCTTAATTACATTATTTTCTTTGCGAGATTCATCTAGGCCGGCGTTCAGCTTAAACGCGAAGTCAATGTCCTACTGACTGCCCTTTTTTCTTACCGGAACCTTTGCCGGAATGCCAAGGGTGACAGCGCATATTTCCTCAATAGTGTCTCCTTGACCTCTTCCTAGCTCTCGAACGCCTCCTCCGACAAGCACGTTATCACATGAGATGCTTCCCCGGGAAGCAGAGTTACCCCAACCATCCAACCAAGCCAAGCCACCAAGCAGAGCTAGCAAATTCTGTGCCCACAGAGCTCGCTCAATGCCATTTATCTCGCAAACATGCTCAAATTTTATGAGATAATTTGTCATGTCATCGTCAATTACGAACGGCGGCAGTTGGTACCAGATTTTTTGGCTGTTGGCCTACACCGTTTATGAAGCTAGGCTAGGCGCCGGCGAACATTGCGCTGCGCCAACTCTGCCATTTTTCTCTCGTGTTCTCGGATCTCCTGGCGTTCCTTTCGGTCTTCCTCTACGCGCTGAAGGCGTTTTTTGGCCGACATTGGCTCAGTGGTTAGGACGCTGGGCTACTGATCCGCAGTTCCAGAGTTCCAACCCTACCGCGGTGGCCGCGTTTCGATGGAGAAGAAACGCAAAGGCGCCCGTGTGCTGTGCGATGTCAGTGCACGTTAAAGATCCCCAGGTGGTCGAAATTATTCCGGAGCCCTCCACTACGGCACCTATTTCTTCCTTTCTTTCTTCACTCCCTCCTTTATCCCGTCCCTTACGGGACGGTTCAGGTGTCCGCCATATGTGAGACAAATACAGCGCCATTTGATTTCCGAGAAAACCAGTTGCCTCCTCGCGCTCACGCACAAAGCGTTCTTCGAGCTGAGCGAAGGCCTCACTGGCTTCCTCAGCCGTTACGCCCTCCACCCGCATGACCTCAATAATAATAATAATAATAATAATAATAATAATAATAATAATAATAATAATAATAATAATAATAATAATAATAATAATAATAATTGGTTTTGGGGAAAGGAAATGGCACAGTATCTGTGTCATGTATCGGCGTACACCTGAACCTTGCCGTAAGGGAAGGAATAAAGGAGGCAGTGAAAGAAGAAAGGAAGAGAGGTGTGCCGTAGTGGAGGACTCCGGAATAATTTCGACCACCTGGGGATCTTACGTGCACTGACATCGCACAGCACACGGGCGCCTTACCGTTTTTCCTCCATAAAAACGCAGCCGCCGAATCGCATGCTTTCGTTTTGGGGGGCGAGAACAATGTCGAACTCTTCACAAATTCCGATAAGTTCCTTCACTTCAAGGTTCTCCGTCGTTCACACTATCCTCTTGCTGTTTGCCCTTTTTACGCGACAGAGTATAGAGCTCGTTCGGTCAAAAAGCCGTCGGCGTCGCAGTTGCAGTAGTTGTAGCCGGGACCGGCCGTCGGAAATATTCATTTCGGGTGCTCACGAAAATGTGTGAGACAGGCGTCATTTCCTTTCCTTAAAGCCAATTTTCATTTCAATTTCCTTCCCTCACCCGGTGTTCACCGAGATATGTGAGACATGCGTCATCTCCTTCCCTTAAATTGTCCAACGAGCAAGGCGTCGTGCGATGGCATTCCGTGGACCCCTTGGCAATGCTGCAACACGCTGTCGCGTCCCACTTTTAAAGACGATCGAAGCTTAAGCGTCTCCAATTTTTTTAGAATCCCCTCACCGTTCACTACTATAGCGCTACTAGTATGATACTTGCAAAGGTGGTCAAACGGGCTAGATGGTAGCTCATATTTGGAAAAAAATAGCGCACCTTTAGACACGGGCAGAGGCAGATATAACGGCACAGCGCTGCCTCTGTCCTGCGTCTGTCCGTGTCTAAAGGTGCGCTGTCTTTTTTTCCAAATAATATGATACGCGCAAGGAATTCTTTCCAACAACGCCATGTTTACTCCCTCATCACAAGGTTTATTTTAAAAACACCCGTAGGCTCTAAGCAACAAAGCTTTCTCCAGGGCTTCACACAACCCAACTCTAGGCTACATTAACGTGTGCTTGAACAGCGTGGCGAATGGAGGGGAAAACGTCAGGCGCTCACCGCGCCTAGGTAGACGACACCGGTCGATCCCGCTGCTGCCATCCACTTTTAGGACTGGGCCTTCAGCCTGTTACCACTGTTGGGACTGGGGCATCTCAGCCTGCTGCCACTGTTGTGCAGAGGTGAGCGATAAAACTGACAAGGCGACGATGAGTCACTGAAACATTTATGTACAGTATAAACAAGGCAGATACATTATCGGCACAGGGGCAGGGAGCACTACGGGCTCGCACAAAGGGGCAGGCGATGCGCCGAGACAGCGTCTCTCTCGCTTGAGGTCTCCGTCGGATCCCCGTCCCCTCGTCTGCCATTGTTGCGGTTGCGACTGAAGGAAGAATGAAAAGGAAAGTGCAGCTGACAAGCTAAGCAGCAATCCCTACCACGTGCAGAAAGTAGGCGAGTTAAAATAGATGTGAGACGAAGCACGGTTCGGTTTCGTAGCCTTCGGTGTCCGTTTCAGCCCTTAGCGGAAAAAGGTTGTGCTAGAAAAGCAATTCAGATAGATTGTATTAATTTCTAATTAAGTTTTCATTTTTTGTGGCTGTGCTTAAATTGCAATACGAATGCTTTCTAAGTACGGTAGGAATAGTGTTTTGAGCATTCCTACAAATTCATCATAAATACATTTTCTGTCCTCTTAGTATGTTGATAATAAATTAAAGATATAACAAAAACCTGCTTAAGTATACATTAAATACATTACATAGCATTAAATGTACACTAAGATATAGAATGAATACATTAAAAATATATTCACTTCCGTCAAAAAACGTGTACTAGGCAGATTTGCCGGATGGGACTGATCAGTGTTGTCATCAACCGGACGAATGACTGAACCGGCTATAAGCAACAGGACACGATCCCAGAGAAGACGCGTTGTCATTAAGACAGTCTGCGATAACGCAAGGCCACGTGACGGGACCTCAACGGGAAAGACGTCGCAGCACAGCAAACGCCTACAGAAAGTGACGTCAGCAAACAGGAACTGCTCCGACAAGCTTGATAGTTGGCTTGCATTATATATAACCTCTGAGAGGAGACATTGTCACGTAAAGGTGACGGCAGTCGAAGCAGAGACGAAGACGAACAAAAGGTCTTCTAAAAGAAAACTGTTCATAGGGCTGACTTGCACCCAAAATGAACTGAATCACTCGGCGGCGGCGAAGCGACAAGCGTGCTCGGCGGTCGTCGAACAGAATGCCCGCCGCTGTCGGCCGTGCTCAATTTAAAGCTGATAGCGAACTTTCGAGATAAAGACTGCAAAGTTACTAGAACATTCCGGAACAACAGAATCAGCGCTGCCAGGCTGCGATCAATCGAGATAAATCTAGTCGCGTCTTGCGTCGCAAACAAAGCGTTAAAGCTGGGTCGCGGCAGATTTGAAGAATGAGCAAACACTGGAAATGTTCGCGGCATTACTCCCCTCTCAGAGAAACATCGACCTGATGCATTAAAAATAATAATGCGACTAGTAAGAGAAAAAACGGAACTTGCGAAATTAGAGTATGGAAATGCAGCGTCCTTTAGCGCGCATAATACGGCTTCAGACGGATGACATGGAAAACTTCTGGTTGTACGCGGCGTCGCTGGGATGCAGTCACTGCGTCAGGGATGACTTCATAATCCAGTTCACCTAGCCGACGAAGAACCTTGTATGGGCCGAAATAGCGGCGCACAAGCTTTTCACTTAATCCACAACGGCGAATGGGCGTCCAAACCCAGACTTGGTTTCCTGGCTTGTATTCCGCGTTGCGTCTTCGTAGGTTGTAGCGTCTGGCGTCGGACCGCTGCTGATCTTTGATCCGTAATCGGGCAAGCCTTCGAGCTTCTTCTGCGCGTTGAAGGTAGCCGCCAACGTCGACGTTCTGTTCGTTGGTTACGTTGGGCAGCATGGCGTCTAGCGTGGTCGTGGCCTCCCTGCCATGGACGAGCCTAAAAGGCGTCATCTGAGTGGTCTCCTGCACTGCGGTGTTGTAAGCGAACACGACGTAAGGCAGGATGACACCCCAGGCTTTGCGTTCGGCATCGCATACATTGCGAGCACATCGGCGATGGTTTTGTTCAGGCGCTCGGTCCGTCCGTTGGTCTGCGGATGGTATGCAGTTGTCCTCCGGTGGCTGGTTTGGCTGTAACGTAGGATGGCTTGCGTTAGTTCCGCCGTCAATGCTCTTCCTCTGTCCGTGATGAGCACATCGGGGGCGCCGTGTCGAAGAAGAATGCACTCCACGAAAACTTTGGCGAATTCTGCTGCTATTCCGTTCGGTAGGGCTTTTGCCTCAGCGTAGCAGGTCAGGTAGTCGGTCGCTATAGTGATCCACTTATTTCCAGACGTTGACGTTGGAAAAGGGTCAAGGAAGTCCATGCCGATCTGCTGAAAGGACCTTGAGGGAGGTTCAATGGGGTTCAGAAATCCTGCTATCGTGTGGGAGGAGTATTTCGTCGCTGACAATCTCGGTAGGTTTTCCCATAATGTGGGACATCGGCAGACAGTCGGGGCCAGTAATACTAGCCTTGAATGCGTTGGAGGGTGCGACTAAACCCGAGATGTCCAGCGGTCGGCTCATCGTTTGAAGTGTGTAGCACGTCTTCGCGGAGACAAGCAAGTACAACAAGGAGGTAGGCTGTTTTGCTCGCTGCAAAGTTCTTCTTCACGAGGACCTCATTCTGAACACAGAAGAAACACAGTCCTCGCATGAATGAAGCGGTGGGTGAAGAAACCATGCCTTCCAGGTACTCGCTGAGGCGTTTTAGGTCGGGGTCTGAGCATTGCTGCTGAGCGTTGACGCCTTCCTGGGCTGATGGGTCCCAGGAAGGCGTCCGCATCGTCGTCCGTTGGCGGTGTATTACAGGGGCTCGTGAGAGGCAATCGGCGTCAGAGTGCTTGCGTCCGGACTTGTAAACGACGGTAACGTCATACTCCTGGAGACGCAGACTCCATCGAGCGAGTCCGCCAGAGGGGGGTCCTTCAAATTGGCAAGCCAGCACTGCGCGTCGTGATCGCTGACCACCTTCAACAGTCGTCCGTACATATAGGGGCGAAATTTTGACGTAGCCCAGATGATGGCAAGGCACTCCTCAGTTGTCGAATAGTTAGCCTCGGCTTTGGAAAAGGAACGGCTAGCGTATGCGATGATTTTCTCCAGCCCGTCGCTTTTTTGAACGAGAACGACACCTAGGCCCACGCTGCTTGCGTCGGTATGAACTTCAGTATCGGAGTTTTCATCAAAATGCGCGAGGATCGGTGGGCACTGTAAACGACGCTGAAGTTCCTTGAAGGCTTCTGCTTGCGGCGCTTCCCATTTACACGGCTCGTCTGCTTCCGTCAGTTGGGACATGGGCTCAGCGATGCGTGAAATATTTTTCACAAATCGTCGGTAATATGCGCACAGTCTTAGAAATCTGTGCACTGCTTTCTTAACCGCCGGCGGTGGAAACTGTTCAATAGCAGCTGTTTTCTTCGGATCCGGGCGTACTCCCTCCTTGCTAACGATGTGGCCTAGAAACAGCAGCTCTTCGTAGGCAAAGTGGCACTTCTCTGCTTTCAAGGTTATGCCAGACGACTTGGTGGCGTCTAGTACTGTTCGAAGTCTTTTGAGGTGCTCTTCAAAGTTCGAGGCGAAGACAACGACGTCGTCTAAATATACCAAATAAATTTGCCACTTCAGGCCTGCCAGCACTGTATCCATTACTCGCTGAAACGTCGCAGGCGCGGAACAGAGACCAAATGGCATCACCTTGAACTGAAACAGCCCATCCGGAGTGATGAATGCTGTCTTCTCGCGATCTCTTTCGTAGACCTCAATTTGCCAGTAGCCGCTTTTGAGGTCAATCGACGAGAAATATTTGGCGTTGCAGAGGCGGTCCAATGTATCGTCGATGCGGGGGAGGGGGTAGACGTCCTTCTTTGTTATGTTGTTCAAGCGGCGGTAATCAACGCAGAATCGAAGTGCACCGTCATTCTCACTGGAACAACCGGTGCCACCCACGGGCTCTTTGGAGGCTGGATGACGTCGTCGCGAAGCATTTCTTCGACTTGGTCCCGGATGGCTTGTCGTTCTCGAGGTGACACACGGTAGGAGCTTTGACGGAGAGGCCGGACGTGTTGGTCCGTTAAAATGAGATGCTTGACAATTGGCGTTTGTCGGACCTTCGGCGATGTCGAAAAACACTCACTGTAGCTTCGAAGCTGATTGCGGATCTGGTCTTGTCTGTTCCGGGGCAGGGCTGGGTTGATGTCGAAAGTGGGCGAGTTCTCTTGGTCAGGCGAATCTTGTGCGGAGGGGTCCGAGAGGGCGAAGGAGTCTCGTACGTCGGATATTTCGTCGAAGAAAGCAATCGTTGTTCCTCTGCTAATGTGCCGGTATTCTTCGCTGAATTTAGCAGTACTTCGGTCTGGTCATTGCGGAAATGTGCGATGCCTCTTACGATGCTGATTCCTCTGTCTAGAAGCAACTGCATGTTCCCCTCGATAATGGCTTGAGCGTTAATGGCTTTAGTGGCCCCTACGGTCAAGATAACGCTTGAACGAGGTGGGACGCTCACCTCTTCCTTCAGGACGCTTAGGGCGACGTGATTTTGCCGAGTTTCATTGAAGCGATAGCTTCGTCCGTCGAAAGCGTGATCAGCTGGGATCGCAGGTCGATAACCGCCTGATGCTCATTAAGGAAATCCATACCCAAGATCACTTCGCGGGAGCATTGCGGTAGCACAATAAAGGTCGCAGAACAGGTATGTCCTTTGACAGGCACTCGCGCTGTGCATCGTCCTGATGGCGAAATGAGGTGGCCCCCTGCGGTACGAATTTGTGGGCTGCCCCAAGCCATTGTGACTTTTCTCAGATGCGCAGCGAATGTAATCGGCTACTGTGTAGACTAGAGCGGTAACTTTCCAGCCGTCGATAGTCACTTCTAATTTGGAATTCCTGGTTCTGGCATTGCATGTCGCTCTCAGCTTCGGGTCACGGCTTCGTCGCGTATGCGAGTCGCGGGTGGGGCGTGTGGTAGCAGCTTTTCTGGGTGGCGGTGTCGTTTTGAAGGCAGTTTGCGTCGTGGTCGGGGCTGTCGCTGTGTGCGGCTTCGGTGCAGCGAGTGTCGGTTCTTCATGCGGCGTCGCGGGTGCAGCGTCTTCATAGGGCGTGGTCGGTGGAGGATCTTCGGCGTTTCGCTCGTGAGCAACCTCACATCCAGAAGTTGCTCTCTTTAGCTTCCCCCACGGGGGCTGGCAGACCTTCCTCGTACCGCGGCCGCGTAGTTGCGGCGTGGCGACGCAAAGCGCGAGGTTGACGGCGATGGTGAGCGCGAAAAGCGGTTCGGCGTGTGCTGCTCTCGACGCAGGTACTCGTCGATTTCGTGCGGACGTTGGCCGAAGCGTGGTCGTCGGGCGCTAACGGCAAATCCTCGAAGACCGATGCGTCGGTACCGGCAGTGACGAAGAATATGGCCGGCTTCGCCGCAATGGAAGCACAACGGCCGGTTGTCGGAAGTCTTCCAGGCGTCGCATTTCGTGGGCCTTAAGCGTCGATCGTGGGCTGGGCGGGCGGGGCTGGGAGGCGGCGTTGTGGAACAAGTGGCTCATCTCGGGGAGGACGTGGGGGTTGTCGTTGGGGCTGGGCAGTCCTTACTGCAGCGGCGTAGGTCATGGCCTGGGTTCTGTGGCCGTCGGATGCCAAGTGCCTGTTGCACTTCTTCCCGTACCACGTCCATCAGAGTCGATGCTTGTGGCTGTGGGGAGGATGGCTGTAATCGGTGTAGCTGCTCTCGGACGATTTCGCGGATAAATTCCCGCAAGCTGTCGCTGGTGGTGGCCGGCGTGTCCGAACGGATTTCACAGGCAGAGGAAGGGCGGTTGTACTGCCGAGCTCGGACGTCCAGGGTCTTCTCAATCGTGCAGGCTTCTTGCACGAATTCCTCGACTGTTTTGGCGGCTGGCGGACGAGGCTGCCAAAGGGTTGTTCTTTTACACCGCGCATTAAAAACTGAACTTTCTTGTCTTCGGTCATCTCGGGGTCGGCGCGGGGAAATAGGCGCTTGATCTCCTCGACGTAACCGCGGACGGGCTCATTCGGAAGCTGGATGCTGGGCTCGAGGAGTCGTTCGGCTCTTTCTTTTCTCACGACACTGGTGAATATCTTCAATAGTTCTCTCTTGAATAGCTCCCATGTCGTAAGGGACGACTCATAGTTTTCGAACCACGTGCGTGCGGAGCCATCCAATGAGAAAAACACGTGTCCAATTTTGACCGCATCATCCCACTTGTTGAATGACGCCACGCGCTCAAAGTGGTCCAACCATTCTACAGGGTCTTCGCCTAGGGATACCTTGAAAGTTTTCGGCACCCGCGGCTGCTGCAGTATGATCGATGTCGACATCTTCAGCGACGTTTCCCTGTCTGGTGCGGTCCGGCAGGGTCCCGAACTCAGGCTTTTCTCCCTGGAGACGTCGGCTGGCTCGCTGAGCTGCTGGCTCGTCCTCGGATGCGAATCGCTGAGTGCTGGCTTCACGACTTGAAGGGAGCGTCCGGAACATGGAATGCTACCCAGCACATCCACCAGGTGTCACGTAGTGGTGACGGCAGTCGAAGCAGCGATGAAGACGGACGAAAGGTCTTCTAAAAGAAAACTGTTTATTGGGCTGACTTGCACCTAAAATGGACTGAATCACTCTGCGGCGGCGAAGCGACAAGCGTGCTCGGCGGTCGTCGAACAGAATGCCCGCCGCTGTCGGCCGTGCTCAATTTAAACTTGATAGCGAACTTGGGAGATAAAGCGTGCAAAGTTACTGGAACATTCTGGAACAACGTAGAATCAGCCCTGCCAGGCTGCGATCGATCGAGATAAATCTAGTCGCGTCTTGCGTCGCAAACAAAGTGATAAGGTTGTGTGGCGGAAGATTTGAAGAATGAGCAAACACTGCAAATGTTCGCGGCAATATTATCTTTCCCGGCGACGCGTGCTTGGAGCAAAGACTTTGGGCCCCCAAATTATCGCACAAGTGTCGGAGTGGTCGCGTTCGAATCTGGGGTCTGTCTAGAACCGTATTTCTAGTCGTAACTTGCGTCAGGCATCGGTAAGGAGTCGAACTGTCAACCAACAAGTACATGGGCGTCTAAGGGAGCCGGTCGGCCTTGCCAGTCGGCGTCCTTTTCGCTGGCATTTTCGGGCATGGAGGTGCGAATGCCGCCCTTGCCCGTATAATGGTAACGTGCTTTCCACACGTGCTTTAAATAAGTGCTTATTGCCTTTATGCTAGAAGTTGCCATAAACGAAAGGACGACAGAGCAGGGAGTGTTAGCACATTTCTCGGAAACTTGATTTCGAGCACTAGGTTGTTCTACGGCAGCTTGAAGTGTGCTGCAAATATGTTGACACGGACTGTCTATTTGTTAGAATTAAAATATACTTTGGGAAAATTGATCTTGTATTTACGAAAGCACACTTTAAATACATTGCCAATTATGCAAATGCGATTTCCCGAAACGCGATTTCAAGCACTAGATTGTTCAACGGCAGCTCCCAGGGTGCTGCAAATATGTTTATGCGGACAGCTCACTCGTTACAGTTGAAGTATACTTTGGACAAATTAATGTCATATTTGCGAAAGTACACTTTATATACATTGCCAGCGAGCAAATGCCACTTTCCGAAACGCAAATTTATCACTAGATTGTTCTACGGCAGGTAAAAGTGTGCTTCAAATATGTTTAAAAGGACTGTCCGTTTGTTAAACTTCATGTATATTTCAGACGAATTTATTTCATATTTACGAATGTACACTTTTAATACATTGACGAGATACTAAAATCGCGTACATATTTTTCACATATTTGAAACCTGCTCGAAGCATGCTTTAAAAGACGTATTTTTGGAAAATTTTACGAATACATTTCGCACATGAAGCATAAAGTTTGAGGAATATATTTCCTGCATACTATTAGTGCATTTATGAATACAAAATATGTTTAAAATACAATATAATTATTCCGCCCGTATATTCCAAACGTATTAGTTTTCGCTAACGGACGTGTGTTTCCGTTACGCACAAACACCTCAGAAACCAATGCTTCATTTAGACTCCTGCCATTAGAAGCCGGTAAAAAACGGGATTGCAATGGCTTGCTTTGGAGCAGCAATCAAGACATCCTGTCTACACAAAGTGAGCACATGCTTCAGAGCGCGATGGTTTCAGTAGAGAGCAGCTTCCATAAGGTGCGCCAGTGTCCTCATGCAACACGCTGGCTCAACGAGTGAATTCAGAGAGTACGAAAGAGGCGGAAAAGGCCACACTAAAAAAGGAACAAAGTGGAAGCAGCGCCATATGTTCATATGGTTTTGCGTGGATGAAAGAATGGAGCAGAGAAGATGAGTGCCAAGGCATTCCTTTTTACTCCAAAGTAAATGAGCAAGACTCCTGTATATTTGAAACGCGAGAGAAAACGACGCAACGAGCGATGCACGATGCAGATCACAGTTAACGCAGAGTGAAAGGTTGAAGTGGCTTACCGAATCCTATTGTTGTAGAGGTTTTCTACAAGGGCGAAATAGACACCCGCCTAAATGAACGCTTGTTGGAGCATAAAAAGTCGCTGGAAGGCCTCTTTCATCTAAACTGGACACATTCTAAAGTCCGAATTTACCGATTATTTGGACAATCCAAATATCTGATATCACCACAACGATGCACTTTTGCGTGATAATGTACAAGCCTTCCACATTTGTCAAAAGTAAACACCTGTGTCAGCCAGACTTTTATAGCACTCACGGCGCGCGAGATAGGGCTATTAGAGCATGCAAGCCCGTAGTAGGACGATGGCGCTCCTTTCGAGATTCTTGGCAAGATTTTCTTGGTTAGCTTTCACACTGCGTGATCCGTGGTAGAATATTGAGAAATTTCTGAATTAAAACACCAAATGTAAGTTCACCGCTGTGTCTCTTGCTTCAACGTTTCCCTCTGTTTTTTCCTGTTACTATATTTATCTGCTAGACGCTTTTGAAAGAAATAGCGCATATGAATTAATGATCAGGCACCAATGACCTGTTCCCAGTCGTGCACAGAACATACCATTGTATTTGTATACGCACAGTGTAACCAATTTTTGGTGCATGTCGCGTTTTTCCTGAGACTCTCGGGGGATAACGTACACAGTTCTCGTTCCCATCTTAATCTGTATTGAGTGTTAATTAAGCTGGTTTTTGTAGAGTCTATAATGTTTCATTGGAAAGATTTTTCCTACAGAAAAGACATATTAGCTCACGCACGTTTCGGTGGGTACCTCAACCGCAAAGTGAGGGAGGAATAAAAGAGGGAGTGTTAAAAAGACAGAAACAAAGGCGCCGTGATAGGGGCTGGGCTAGCATTTTGACCACAGGGGGTTCTTGAACCGTCTAAGGCGCCGCTGTCCACTTCCGTGGAAAACACAAATTGCTTTGCAGTCAAAGAGTATTTCAAGGGCTAAAGAAAGCTATTCAAGATTTTTTTCAAGTACAAATAATCCATAGTAATTTTCTATATAATCATAATCAACCTGAGCACGCCCACTGTAGAGTCTCTCCCATATCTCTCGCATTAAGCGTGTCCTCTGCTAGCTGAGGATATATCACAGAAAAAGTCGTAATCTTATCCGGCCACATAAAAAAACTAATTAATTAAGAATTCATTGCCAGCTATTTGGCATCTTTTATGGGCGCCTACTGCAGCTGTTCCAGGTAGCCGGCAGTTGAAGTCTGACGGCGGCCTCTTGCGCTCCTGCTACGGCCTTTGTCTGTAGGCCGTGTTCGGGGCTTGAGAGAACAGTTTCCCATGGTTCCCTTGAGAGAGTTACAACCAGGTCTGATTGGGGCGGATCCTCCGCGCAATCCCAAATTATCTGATCAGGCGTTGCGGGCTCACCGCAAAACTTGCATTAAGGATGCACCCGATCAGGAATCAGCAGATGTAGAATCAGCAATGAATAGAGTAAAATCGCAGTACACGGTACTGATGGGCGACTTCAATGCGAAGGTGGGCAAGAAGCAGGCTGACGACCACGCGGTAGGTGACTATGGGATAGGCTCTAGAAATAACAGGGGAGAGTTATTAGTCGAATTCGCGGATAGAAATAATTTACGGATCATGAATACCTTCTTCCACAAACGAGAAAACAGGAAGTGGATCTGGAAGAGCCCCAATGATGAGATTAAAAATGAAATCGACTTCATACTATGCGCTAAACCTGGCATCATTCAGGATGTGGCCGTCCTCGGAAGGGTGCGTTGCAGCGACCATAGAATGGTAAGGTCAAGAATTAGCTTAGACTTGAAGAGGGAACGGAAGAAGCTAGCGAAGAAGAAGACCATTAACGAGTTAGCCGTAAGAGGGAAAGCACAGGAGTTTAGGATAGCGCTGCAAAACAGATACTCGGCTTTAACTGAAGAAGATGATCTTGATGTTCATTCAATGCACGATAACCTGACATCAATAATTACGGAGTGCGCAGTAGAAGTAGGCGGTAGGGCAGTTCGAAAAGATACCGGGAAGCTATCTCAGGTGACGGAAGATCTGATTAAGAAGCGCCAAAACATGAAGGCATCTAACACTACCGATAGAATAGAACTAACGGAGCTATCAAAGTTAATAAATAAGCGCAAGGTAGCCGACATAAGGAAGTTTAATATGGAGAGAATCGAGCATGCTATAAAGAACGGAGGTAGCCTAAAAACAGTGAAGAGAAAACTAGGCATCGGTAAAAACCAGATGTATGCATTAAGAGACAAGCAGGGCAATGTCATTAGCAATATGGATAAGATAATTAACGTAGCCGAAGAGTTCTACACAGACCTGTACAGTAGTCAATGTAATCAGAGCGCTAATGAGAAAGACAGCAGTGCACAGCAATGCGTCATCCCGCCAGTAACGAAAGATGAAGTAAAGAAAGCCTTAGAAGCAATGAAAAAGGGAAAAGCAGCTGGGGAGGATCAGGTAACAGCAGATCTGTTGAAGGATGGAGGGGACATCGTGCTAGAAAAACTAGCCACCCTGTATACGTAATGCCTTATGACCTCGACTGTACCAGAGGCTTGGAAGAATGCAAACATTATCTTAATTCATAAGAAGGGAGACGCCAAGGACTTGAAAAATTACAGGCCGATCAGCTTACTATCCGTTGCCTACAAAGTATTTACTAAGGTAATCGCTAATAGAGTCAGGGCAACGTTAGACTTTAATCAACCAAATGATCAGGCAGGCTTTCGTAAAGGATATTCCACAACAGATCATATTCACACTATCAATCAGGTGATAGAGAAATGCGCAGAATATAACCAACCTCTATATATAGCTTTCATTGATTACGAGAAAGCATTCGACTCAGTGGAAACCTCAGCAGTCATACAGGCATTGCGTAATCAGGGGGTAGAAGAGCCTTATGTCAAAATACTGGAAGATATATATAGCAACTGCACAGCTACTATAGTCCTCCATAAAGTCAGCAATAAAATTCCAATAAGGAAGGGCGTCAGGCAAGGAGACACGATCTCGCCAATGCTGTTCACCGCATGTTTGCAGGAGGTATTTCGAGGCCTGAATTGGGAACAGTTGGGAATAAGAACAAATGAAGAATACCTAAATAATCTGAGATTTGCTGATGACATTGCCTTGCTGAGTCACTCAGGAGGTGAACTGCAAATCATGATCAACGAGTTAGACAGGCAGAGCAGATCGATGGGTCTAAAAATTAACATGCAGAAAACCAAGGTAATGTTCAACAGCCTAGCAAGGGAACAGCAGTTCACAATTGGCAGCGAGAGCCTAGAAATTGTGCCGGAATACGTCTACTTAGGGCAGGTAGTGACAGCTGATCCGAATCATGAGAGGGAGATAACTAGAAGGATAAGAATGGGGTGGAGCGCATATGGCAAATTCTCGCAGATCATGAGTGGCAGTTTACCAATTTCCCTCAAGAGGAAAGTGTAGAACAGCATAATCTTACCGGTACTCACCTACGGGGCAGAAACGTGGAGGCTAACGAAAAGAGTTCAGCTTAAGTTAAGGACAACGCAGCGAGCCATGGAAAGAAAAATGATAGGTGTAACGTTAAGAGATCGGAAGCGGGCAGAGTGGGTGAGGGAACAAACACGGGTTAATGACATCCTAGTCGAAATCAAGAGAAAGAAATGGGCTTGGGCAGGGCATGTAATGCGAAGGCAAGATAACCGCTGGTCTTTAAGGGTAACGGAGTGGGTTCCAAGAGAAAGTAAGCGAAGCAGGGGGCGGCAGAAGGTTAGATGGGCGGATGAGATTAAGAAGTTTGCAGGCAAAGGGTGGATGCAGCTGGCAAAGGATAGGGTTAATTGGAGAGACATGGGAGAGGCCTTTGCCCTGCAGTGGGTGTAGTAAGGCTGATGATGATGATGATGATGATCAGAAAAATATCTGCATAGACCCACGGACTTTGCTGCGGCCATGTTTGCAGTTGCCTCCACGTGGGGGCTTGATCTCGGCTCAGCAACGAATGCGGCGGAGGCAGGCTAGCACTAAGATCTTTGCAATAACTCGCAATGGCCTGGTAGGTGTCCAGAGATTCATTGCAGAAGGACCCCACGTTGGAGTCCTCCCCACCAGCTCGGCTGACAAAACCTGGAGCGCACCGGTGAGCGGCCTCGTTCCCAGGGAGCTCTTCTTGAGCCGGGACCAAAACCAGGTAAATTGTATGTGTCGCCCTCAATTTAAGTTAAGCCCTTTTTGTTAAGCGCGAAGTTTGAGCCTCATGGCTGAGTACCGGTAAGATACAGGAGTTATATACATTTATTACGAACTTTTAGTGTTAGATACTTCTTCAATACTACTAAATGATTTTCTATCGGTGTGTACAAATTTTGTATAAGCGGCTTGATGATCGCAGGTGTCGAAAGGACAGTA
Source organism: Amblyomma americanum (assembly GCA_030143305.2). Taxonomy (NCBI): domain Eukaryota; kingdom Metazoa; phylum Arthropoda; class Arachnida; order Ixodida; family Ixodidae; genus Amblyomma; species Amblyomma americanum. Next base: position 81,030 of record JARKHS020016980.1, on the reverse strand, counting down.
TAATAAAAAAGCCTTATTACACCGGTTTCACTCAATTATTACCATCCTCTCCGCCCTTGGTTAGCCTGAGTTACAATGAGGGCATGATTGACTGTGAGCTAATGAATAACCGCTAATGTAATAATTATGAAAAAAGTGCAAAATATGCTGGCAATACTTCTGACCAGTGCGAAAGGTGAAAATACCTTTCATCCGGGAAGGTAATTCCACGTTCCAAAACCAATTAAATCGTCTGTGGAAGACAAACTGTGCGGCAAGTAGCCTACTCCGTAATAATGATCAACGCCGGACTGCGGCATGCTTGGCTTCCTTGCCGACGTAGTGGATTCATGGGCAAACTTTTATACAGTCAATATTTGCTTCTTAGCTGGTAAAGCAGCATTGTCATGATTGCATATGTTCCCTCGCATCTCCACTCATGCGTTAAATGTAGTTAAAGCCGAACAGCCACGTTCTGTTAATTCGTTGTCTTTTTCTCCATACTCGGCATGCGGGAAGGTTAGAGACCGTCTTTAAAATAGATTTTCGCCATGCCCATCTCCGTCATTACGCAATTTTTTGCAAAATAAAAAGCAGGTGAGAATGTGCTGCAGACAAAAACACTACAAAAGCAGGAAACCATAGAGCTCAGTTACACTAAACAGTTTTGTTATTACTTGTGCTCATGCCCAAATAGTGACGGTGAACGGTTGCCGCTCGCTGGCAGTCGCTGGAATTTATTAAATGATCAATTTGACAATTTTACAGCCGTATACATTTTTTCCGAAGCTGTACTTAACCCCATAAGCTTAACATAATGTGGCAAATTCATCTTTCGTGGCAATTTTCAAGCGCTTGGTGCTAACGCAACATTTTTGAGAAATAATATTTACTGAGCTGTTACATGACAAAAGAAGACAACAGTTACAAAGTAAGTGTTTCTTGAGTCATGTTCAATAAAGAAATCAGGTTTAGGGCAGCGCTAACTCACAGATAGCCGTGAGTTTGCAATGTACGCAATTATGCACAAAAGGCCTGTATGAGCGCATTTACTGGAAATATCGGGCTGATGGTTCTTTAGATGTGGAGGGAGGAGGCGATTCACGGTATGCGAGGTTGTTTCTGTTATTTGTTCTTTGTTTTTTTTTTCACGGTTAGCCGCCACCCGCACGCAGTCCTGTTTTCCTTGCAACATCAGACACGACCATGTGCCTTTGGAACGATCGCAATCCAGTGAAACTTTCCACAAAATCCGCGATTCTTGTGGTTGCTTTCCATATCGTGTTATGTTTTGCGTCCTTATAAATTGAACATGGCCGAAAGTTTTTTCTGACCTTCGACGCCGATCGAGTGCAGTTGCTGCTATCACTGTCGCCGAGTTGTTCAACGATTTTTGGTGCACTAGGTCGACAGTAGCCTGAACTTCTTTTGTGAAGAACATAATCCGATTCCTAAATCAATTTATTCCTCGTGTCTTTGTCTAAAGGGCAAACTTTCTGCGTGTGAATACACAGGTGTCTGTATTAAACCAAGCAGCCTCCTTATATCTCATACGATTCCAGTAAAGGACCCGTGTATTCTGCACATACCCGATCGTTTCGGCTGTACATTTTTAAGTCTGCCAAAGCCGCAGTTGTGCCTGTACTTGGGCGAGCTATACAGGTTGAGCGCGAAGAGGATCGAGGATTTACATTTTCGAGGGACTATATTGATCAGTGCGCGATCTAGACTCTTTACCCCCGTTTCGTGCTGCAGCGCCGCGATGTTTCTCTTGAAAAGGGTGACGACCTGAGTGAAGTACCCCTGTCCAGCATACGACCTTTAGCTGGCGACTATGGCGTGTCGGCCACACTCTTGCAGAGCAATAATTTCAGGTTTGTCCTCGTTGGACAGGAACGTCTGACTAAGCGCGCGTGTGATAATGAATACTTAACCGTTCATGTGCAAAACTGCGTTCCTATTCCAGACTGCCATGATTCGTCGGCAAGTTTTAAGGTGAAAACCTTTCTTGGCTAATAAGTGGCTTGTACAGAAGTTTTAGAAAGAACCTTATACTGTAAGGCGAGATCTCAATCTTCTTTTAGATTGTTCGCTGCACCCTGCATCATGGCACTACACAAAGCAATGGTCGATCGTCACTGGTTGGCCGCTCAAGCGACAGTTCACCTACCATGGCACAAAAGTACCCTTGGCGCGAAGCCAGACTTTGACGAATAGAGTAGAAGTGTGGAGTTTAAAAAATTGCGGAGGGCACTTAACTCTGCTTACGTGCAGGAATGTGAAAACATGAAACTTTCTAGAACGCGGGTTTTTTGAACGACGGCAGTACGAGTTGTATATATAAATGTTTTTGTTATTTTAATTTTATTTTTGTTCATTTTTATGATTTCTTCTTTTTCTTTAGTGTTACTTTTTAATTTCATTTATTTCAGTTTCGATGATGTCATTTTATTGACAGGTGAGGGGATCATCTCCTGCGAACGGATAGTTTCGGCGGACTCATGAGGCAAGTAAGGCTTTCGCCTTAAAAAAGGACTTAATAAAGGGGCCTTAATAAAGGCGCGTCTTTTGAAAGCACAGTTCTTAAAACCGTATCTTCTTGATGAGTGCTGAGGCGTACATGAGTTATTATGTGCATGGGAATTACATATGCCGTAATAAAGCGGGTACTAAATTTCCTGCGTTTCCAGTAAATTTCCTCTGTGCTTAGCGTGCAGTCGAAGCGCCATCATGTGGTACCCACTCAAACTTCTTTGCAATGTACGGCGCTGGCCCAGCAGATGGCAAAAGTGGCGGACAGCGCCGAGATTTCTCATTTTCGCACGTAAGAATTAGGCGCACCTCATAATTTTTGACTTCCCGAGAAAGCAACTGGGTCTGAGGCGACTGCTGTTCTATAGGCACTTGCGATTGTTCGAAGGCAGACATAACCTGCTGTTCAAAGAGCTGAATATCGCCCTTAACCTCTGTGATTTTTTGTTCCACCTCATTCAATCTCTGTTTGCAGATACTGTTATCCTGATCCTTAACTCTCTTCTTTTTGGCAGGCGGAGAGAGTCTCCGATTAGCTTAAACTGCCCCCTTGATTTTAGTAACTCGTAAGCAAATTGACTTTATCATCTAATTCCTGATTCTGCTGTGCGATCGACTCCATTTGAGTCTGCATCAATTTAATTTTTATCCTGCAGAATCTTGTTCTGCTCCTGAATGAGCTTCTTTTGTTTCTTCCGTGACTTAACCTCGTTTTCATTCTGGGAGACACCGTTAACTCAACCTACCTTCGGTGGCCGGGCCGTCTCTGCTGCCTGGGTTGGCCCTGCTGTAGTGTGGGCTTGGGCGGTGGTCCGCCCTTCTTCTCTGGCACCGTCGGAAAGGAAGCCGACCGGTCCCTCGATCCTGCTACGAGAATTCTCGGCGATGCTCTCGTCCCGTTACTGATGAAGCGCACTAGCGGTTGTTGTCGCTGTTGTTTTTGCTTCTCGGCCTCCACAGCAAGCTTGGCCTCAAATCACATCTTCTTAATAATGTACGGCGTCCGGAAAACTTGTTTCCACCATTTTCTCCGGTGGGATGCCCCTTCCCGAAGACACGAAATTTGGGCACACATTGATGGTCGTCACAGGGCGATGCAGCACCATACCCGCGGCACTTGGCAACAACACTGCTACACACATCGGACCGTGAATGAAGTCCCCACATCGAAAGTCCCCACATCGAAGTCCCCACATGTCGTAACTCTTCGCCAGGGCCCAGATGATCGCGAAGGGTGGCCCACTGCTCCTAGTGGGCGACTTAAACACACATCATCTGGTGGGGGGCTACAAATTTAAGCAAGTCAAGGGCAATAATGAATCGCTCGATACTGCGCATGATCTCACTCGGATGGCGGGGGGGGGGGGTGGATTTCGGCCTCTTGGTGCCACACCGGAGACGATCTGGGAAGGGATCACCGGTCATCGAAATAGTCGTTGAGAATCGTACTCCAGTCCATTGTAAGGAAAAGTTTTAGAAGCTCAATTGGGACGCCTTTCGCGGCGGACGTTCTGGCCAGGCAGCTAGCATCGCGGATATAGAGGAATGGAATATGGGTGTCATCCAATCGGTCAGGAAGGCAACCGAAGAAGTCGAGGTGGACGAGAATGTCGAAGGTGTTGACAAATATATGTCTAACGTATTGCGAAAGAAAAAATCGGTCGAGTCTCGACTCGTGCTAAAGAGGCGATACGAATCTTTGGCGGCAATTAGCGGCGCTGAAGAGAGAAATTGAGGGCCATGCCCTGATTCTGGCTAGACATAAATGGGGCAGCAACTGCTGCCGGATGAACAAGAACATAGGCTTGCTGATTCGGAAAAATCGAAAGTGTAGGCTAGACAATAGCTGGAAAACTTGGAGTATAAATATGAATGCACTACAGACGAGCTCTTAGTTGAGGTCAGAGATCAGTGTTTCAGTTGCGCGAAGTCCGGCTGTCCTCTCTGCTTGAATATTCACGAGAAGCAAACCCGTATTTCGCGGCTCGATCACGGTGAGTGAGGTCAGAGCCGAGCTTAACCGCCTCAGAACGAAGGCCGCCGTGGGGCCTGATCGAATTAGCAATAGAATGTCAAGGGATCTTAACGATGAATCGATAAGGTATCTGACTGCGCACATGCAAAATTATTGGGAAAACGGCAAACGTCCCGGAGCATGGAAGGCGGCCAACTTGGCTTTCCTTCCCAAGCCGGGAAAAAGGCTGGGTTTTGAAAACATACGGCCCATCTCACTCACGTCGTCTGTGGGCAATCTGATGGAGGACGTCCTGCAGACTAGATTGAACAGGTATGTAGGGGCTAATGTGAGGAAGTACCAGCTCCGACAGCGTTGAAGTTCGAACTGTTCATCTGCGCGGCTCGCGCTACTGCGGCCTAGCCCAATTTCCTCTTTCTTGTCCGGCGCCGCGTGCCATGGCCTGCAAGCCGAGCGCGGCGCGAGGTTTGCTACAGGGCTCCCCCCCCCCCTCCCCCCCCGTAGGGCGAAGCCACAGGATTCGCCCAGCGGATATGCTTGGAGGAAGCTGCGCACAATGGTGGCACAGTCGAAGCGAGAGCGAGTGCAGGGCCGACAGGCAGAGGAGTGCCAATGTAGGCTGGCTTGAATCGGTCAGCAGCCACGACGTCTTCACGGCCGTTGACGTCTAACTAGAAGGTCTGCGCACAGTGTAGGACGCGGAACGGTCCATCGTAGGCTGGCGTGAGGGGTGGACGGATGTGGTCACGGCGGATGAAGACATGGGTGCAGGAGGCCAGGTCCTAACTGACGAACACGGACTGAGGGTGACGGGCGGCGGGGATCTCATGGGTAATGTGTCGAAATGTGTTGCGCAGGTCTCGGATGTAGGTGAAGGCGTCATGGATTAACGGAGCGCAGGAAGGTGAGAATATTTCCCCAGGGAGATGTAGGGTAACACCGTAGACTAGCTCAGCAGAAGAGCTACCGAGGTCTGCCTTCAGGGCTGAGTGAATGCCCAAAAGGACGACGAGGGGAAGGTGGCCGGACCAGCGTTCCCTTGGCTGATAATTGGTACGGGCAGCCTTCAGTTGCCGATGCAGACGTTCCACCATGCCATTGACCGAAGGATAGTAGGTGGTCGTATAAATGTGGCGGACGCCCAGAATATTGGCAAGGACAGCACACAGGACCGATTGAAACTGGCAGCCGCGGTCGGGCGTGACGACAGACGGGCAGCCGAAGCAAAAGACCCAGCCGGCCATGAAGGCCGAAACAACGATTTCGGCCGGAGTGTAGCAATGGGCAATGCCTCGGGCCATCGGGCGAAACTATCCACACATGTGAGCAGTTAAGAGGCCTCATGTTATAACGGAAGTGGTCCAACAATGTCTATGTGAACGTGGGAAAACCGCGCGTCGGGCGGCCGAAAAGGAGAGGTAGGCGTCACTGTATGCCGGTAACATTGACGCGCTGGCAGTGAAGGCAAGTTCGTGCCCAGTGGCGGACGTCGGCTTTGTTGCTTAATTCCATTTAATTCCATTTAATTCCATTTATTTCCATCAAAGACTGGGGGAGGCGAGGCAAAAAGCTGCGACAGCAGCTTGACAAGTCCTCGTCCCCTACAAAGCAGCAGCAGTACACGCCGACAACCCGACACATCTTTCATCGAAGAAAAACATAATAATACATAATAAAGCATAGAATGTACTACTCGTACATGAAAAACATAATAATACATAATAAAGTATGGGATGTATTGCTCGTACAAAAAGTGAATACAAGTTTCTAAGTGGGAGGAAGATTAGATACTAATATCTAAGAAAAATGTAATGGTAAAAAGGAGCGCACAAATGTAATACAGCAACATAAAGGCGACATTGGTTGATAGTTCATAACAAAGAAAGCATTCACAAATGTATGCATTCATGACAAATGAATTAGGCAAAGCTTAAGTATAAGTAAAAAATATATAGGACACACAAAGGTAACATTACAGGAATAAAGATATCAGTTCATGTGGCATAAGATCAAGAATATTAATGTTATCCTATAGGTATGTGTTTAGTATATTAGGAATTCGATATTTTAGTGTCTGAAATCCATAATTAGTCCGGAAGGAATGCACTTTCCAAAACTCGAGATTGCGTGTGGGGTAGCGTGATGGACCTTTTATGGCTAATTCGGCAAACCTTATTAAACTATTGCATTTAGCTTTCTTTTCCCTGATAAGCCCAAGGCACAGGTGATAATTGTACATGTTTTCAAAACGTATTATGCCAAGGTTTTGCATTACAGAGTATATATCACAATCGTATTGAGAGCGTGTAATAATTCTAAGAACCCTTCGCTGTAATATACTCAACTTGTTTATGTTAGTCAGTGTAGTAGTACCCCAGACCAGACTACAATATTGTAAATGAGAGACAAACAAGGAATTATATAGGAGTAACAAAATATTTTTAGGGAGGAAATCTCTATGTCTGTACAAAATGCCGTTAATCGAGCCGAGCTTACTTGAGATGTAATCGACGTGTCTGTCCCAGGACATATGTTCCGTGAAGATCACTCCCAACGTTTTAAATTCACTCACTATTTCTATCTCCGTATTATTTAAACTAAGCGTTAAATTAGGTGGAATCTGTCGTATCTTAGGACGGAAAACAATTGCTTTTGTTTTATGAATGCTGATTACCAAGCCATTTTCCTGTGCCCAAGCAGCTACCTTAGCGAGTACAGAGTTGGCTATCATAAACAATTCAGTGCTGTCATCGGAAGAAAAGAATATGCTAGTATCATCGGCGTAAATTACAAACTTAGCTCGGTCATCAAGACGATCATCAAGCTCGATCATCATTGGCCAAACGAAACGAGATGTGACAGGCTTCTGCGTAGCACGAATACCAAGCTGGCTCAGGCGGTGCAGTTTTTGAAAAATGGTGCGACGGAACGCCAAAGGTACGTAGGGGCGCGAGATGCCAGTGGATGCCTCGAACGTAATGAACTGGGAGGAAAGAGGCAGTGAACATTCGGTGAAGGACAGGGACGTGGATGAGGAGCGAAGACGATGCCGCTCTGGATCGTTGCGCTGTGCATCCGCTAGCTGCTCAATGTCCACTGGTGATTCGGACGACGTGGAACCAACACGGGAAAGCGCATCAGCAGCAGCATTCTCCAGGCCATTGACGTCACAGAGACCCACTGTAAACTTGGAGATAAAAAAACAATTGGCGGATCCCGCGTTCAGTGTAGGCGCTGTGGTTTCTTTGGAAGGCAAACGTCAAGGGCTTATGGTCCGCGATGAACTGAATATACGGCCCTCCAAGAAGTGGCGAAAGTTCTTGATGGTGAGGTACACAGCGAGAAATTATCGACCAAAAGTGCTGTACTTAGTCTCTGGTGGCTTCAGCTTTTGGGAGAAAAAACCGAGGGGCTTCCAACTAGAGAGGTGCTGCTCAAGAACTGCGCCGACGGAAATTCTCGAGGCGTCGGTGACGAGGCGCAGTGGAGCATCAGGAAATGCATGCATGAGCAAAGTGGCGTTTGCGAGCGCCTTCGTGGCAGCGGAAAATGATGCGGCGGGGATGTCAGTCTCAGCAGAATCTTTTTTTCGTAACCAAAAGATCGGTCAGAGGCTTCAGGAAAGAGGCGCACTTCGGAAGAAAACGGCGATGAAAGTTCAGGAGGCCCAAGAATTATTGAGCGTTTTGTGTGACGTGGGGGCGGAAAAATCTTGAATGGCTTTTACTTTGCTGTCGAGAGGCCGAATACCCTGTGAAGTGACAAGGTGGCCGAGGAACTTTATTGTAGCTACGCCAAAGACGCACTTGTACGGGTTGATGACGAGCCCATATTCATCCAGTCGGTGGAACAGGGCGAGCAGATGATCTTCATACTCAGAACCGGATGAACGTGCTACAACGAGATCATCGATGTAAGCGACCACGGACTCGAGGCCTCGCGTAACCTTGTTATAGCTCGCTGAAAAGTCTGTGCGGCGTTGCGCAAGCCAAAAGGCATCTGCACGTACTCAAAGAGGCAGAACGGTATGGTAATGGCCGTCCTGGGAATATCAGCGGGCTCCACAGGAATTATGATAAGCTTTCACTAAGTCAATTTAGAGAAGATCGTGCACCCAGCCAGATTGGATGCGAAGTCCTGTATGTGAGGAAGGGCATAGCGGTCAGGTAAAGTGTGAGCATTGAGGGCGCAGTAATCTCCACATGGTCTCCAGTCGCCCAGATCTTTCTTTGGCACCATGTAAAGTAGTGATGCCCAGTTGCTGGAGGAAGGCCGTACTATGCCGAGTTCCAGCATGTGTTTAGAACACACGGCGAGCTCTAGCGAGGCGTTCTCCCGACAAACGGCGAGGGCGAGCAAAACATCGGTGTTCCCGAAGTCACGATGTGGTCAGTGGTCGAGTGCTTGACCGGTGACTCTCTGGTGTGCAGCTTTGTGAGGTTTGGAAAATCAGCCAGAACTTTCGCATACGGCGAATCAGGGCGAGAATGCGAAGCCTCGTCACCTCAGTGGTGGAGAGTGCACCGTTGATGAAGAGGTGCGTGGTGAGATCTATGAGGCGATGAGCTTTCATGTCGACTGCTAGGTTGAAGATACTGATGAAGTCTCTCCGATAACGGCTTGCAGCACGTAAGCGATAATGAAGATCCAGCAAAACGTGCGGCAAAATCCGATGTTAAGCGTCAGGAACCATTTGCCGGACGTTAGAATTGGGGAGTTGCTGATCGCTTGGAGCGGGGCGGTCTCTTCGTTGCGACGGCGATCTGCCCAAGAGGCCGCTATGACGCTGACTTTTGGTCTAGTGTCGACCAGGAAACGAGTGCCAGTAAACTTGTCCCAGGCGTAAAAGAGGCGGCATGCTCGTCCACCAGCACCACTTGCAGCCGTCAGTGGCCGGTCGCAGCGTTTCCTGACCAGGTGGAGCACGGGTAAGTGCACTTGCGGGCAGAGCTGCCGAAAGTACGGGGGAACCAGCAGACAGCCGAGGGCGAGGTGGCTAGCCGTGTGTGGGATTTTTGGGACTCTGTGGAGAACAAAGATGTAGCGACACTGGCATCGCCTACGGCGCTGGCAGCGCCGTAGGCGATCTTGTTTAGGCGTTCGTAGTTGAAGGCGGAGAGGTCACAGCGGTGGCATCGGGGTGCCGTGAGTAGTGCGCAACACGGTCAGCAAGTTCGGCGAGCTTGTCCAATGAGACATCACACGCAGCTGCGAGAATGGGGACCATGTGTTGGGGAAGACGCTGGAGAAACAGCTCACGCAGAAGGTTGTTATGCTGAGCATCGGAGTCTCCAAGGGACTGCGAAGGGCAGCTGTCACCAAGCTCTATAGCGCTGAGGAGCTTTTGGAGTTTGATGCGCTCGGACGCTGATTTGCGGTCGATGAAAGCCGCCTTCAACGCGTCGAAGGGTCTAGCCGTGTCCGGTGAGCTGATGACGTCCACTAGCACCTGAGCGCCGTAAGAAGGCAGTGTGGACACTAGGTGGAGGAACTTGGTCTCCTGGCTGGTGATACGTCGCAGCGGCAAATGCGTCTCAACCTGCAGGAGCCAGGCGCGGGGGCTTTTGGCCCAAATTGGCGGCAATCATACTGGTTGGAACGCGGCCACCGAAGCACTGAGAGGCTGAGCGTTCCGGGCAATGTCGCCGCCCGTAGGAAGGGCGGAAGAGCCAGCGGAATCCGTGGAGGAGGATGGGGTTGCGTGTTCGAAACACGGTCACCAAATCTGTCGGAGCTAAGGCCAGGAAGAACAAGCTCTGACAGCGTTGAGGTTTGAATTGTTTATCTGCGCTGCTCGCTCTGAGGCGGCCTAGCCAACTTCCTCTTGTCCGGCGCCGTGTGCCATGGCCTACGTGCCGAGCGCGGCGCGAGGGGCGCTGCAGGTACATATTTCGAGGATAGGGGCATACAGCCGGACACCATGATTGGTTTGAGGTCGAATCTATCAGCTTGTGATGTGCTTCAACTTCAGGGCCAAATCGTCGATAACCGTACCGTAGACACCAGAGTATTTATAGTCCTAGATGTTTCCAGAGTCTTCGACAACGTGAAGCACTCGGCCATTCTTGCGAATCTCGATGCGCTTAACGCGAGGACCTCTACGTACTACATTAATATGTGCGACTTTCTTCGCGATAGAACCGCAACGATTAGCATGGAGGGCCAGTCGTTGCACAGCATTAAACTTGGTAGCAGTATGACGCTCCAGGGGTCACTGATTTCCCCAATCTTGTTTAACGTCGCCATGCTGGGTCTCCCCGCGAGACTGGCTGAGATTGAGGGGTTGCACCACAAATTCTACGCACATGACTTGACTATTGCTGGGTCGGGACAGGGACGGGCAGATTGAGCACACGCTGTAAACGGCTATAGCGGTCGTGAAGGCATATCTATAGCCTGTCGGGCTTCGGTGTGCTCCCTAAAAGTCGGAAGCCCTCTTGTCGCCGATATTGCGGCGCAAGTATAGGCATCCGGATTGTGTGATTATCCTGAGGGTAAATGGCAACGTCATTCTCACGGCGGAGAGTATCCGCCCCTTGGGATGAAAATTCATGCGAACTTATCAATCAATCAATCAATCAATCAATCAATCAATCAATCAATCAATCAATCAATCAATCAATCAATCAATCAATCAATCAATCAATCAATCAATCAATCAATCAATCGATCAATCAATCAATCGATCAATAAATAAATAAATAAATAAATCAATCAATCAATCAAGCAAGCAAGCAAGCAATCAAAGTAACTTCATTTCGCAACTTTACAAGGCGAAAAAGGTGGCCGGAGAAGAAGCTGCTACAGTGCAGCTTGACTGGGGCTCGAGCCCCCCGTCAGCCGTGGAAGCGGAGATACATTAAAAATAGCAATACTAAGTACAGTGAATAAAACAAAATACATTAGAAAAGCAATGTGCAACTATAAGGACATATTGATATAGAGGAAAGAATAATGACATAAAATAATGTATGTGATAACAGGAGGGCATGCACTACCTATGAGGCACACTAGTTCATCAAGAACAAAAAACCACACACAGCAAACAATCTAAAAGGCGGCATTCATTCTCGCACGGAAAACTTTCCACATAATGAAGAACCTTGAGACTGTTAAAGTATAGTAAAGCAGATATATAAAAAATGCAACATCTTAGACAAAAGGTTTCAGGGCGAGAGGAATAGAGCACAGAATAAAAGTATAGAAATCTTGACCCATACTCTTATACACAACTGTGCTGTTTTATTTTATTATGTAAATAATCTTATTGGGTCTTTCTTATTTAACGTTGTAATGTCGATATCCTGTGTGTCATAGTGGTTTAACGCCAATGGAAGCTTATGCAGAATTCTTTGTCTGCCATACTGTGTGCGCGAAAGCAAACAAGCAAAAGTGGTATACAGCGAAAAGCATATGTTGTAGGGCTGTGCTCAAGTTGTGCAATGTCGAGAAAAAAATGTAGTCTGCCTTGAACCGCCTTCTTATAGGAACATAATAGCGTATAAGTGTACAAGTCTTGAACTCTAATGATTTTTATGGTTTTCGAAAAGAGCTTCCGTGTATTCTAAATACGAAGCATTTAATAGTGCGCGAATGGCCTTTTTTTTTTAACTGCAGCGAGTTTGTGTAAATTTTCACTTGTAGCGGTACCACAAACCAGTGTAGACTAACACAAATTAAAACTGAACAGGGCATCATAAAGTAGTCGTCGGGAGGGTTTGTCGGTGCCTATTAGTTACGCCCACTGTATTTCTTAATTTATTCCGTAACAACTGAATGTGCTGGTTCCAGGACATATTTTCAGTAATTATCATACCAAGAGTTTTCACACTTTTTTCAATAGAGACATTGTTCGGACTAAGCATAATGGATTCAGGCACTTCAGCCGAAGTTCCTAGTGAAGGAAACAACGCACACTTTGTCTTAAATCCGTTCAACATCAGACAGTTTGTCTTGCACCATTCGTCTAAACTGTAGAAAAATGCATCTTCCTCGATAATTACATGCGCTAGGCTAGATCTTTTCCTGCAAAACAACACAGAGCAATCAACTGCGTAGATCACAAATTTCAAGTTTTATATATTTGTACTATGTCGTTGATGCAGAAAAAGAATAGAATAGGTCACAAATGGCTTCCCTGTGGCACCCCTGATACCATCTCTCTCAAGCGCGATTTGTAATTTCCTATCTGAGTATACTGCGATTGCCTTGTAAGGTCTGAATGAATTAGTTCCAGAGCTACTCATCTGAACCCCTAAAGTTCAAATTCGTCCAATAAAATGGTGTGATTCACACGGTAAAAGGTTCTGCTGAAATCCAAGCATATCCTTGGTGTCATCAATTTATTTTCTGTTCTCTAATATCATTTCTTTCTGGGTAAAAAGAGCACTTTGTGTGGAACGACATTTCATAACCCAAACTGATCACTTGTTATGAGGTTATGTTTGCTGCAGAAACTGTCAATTATGTTTGCTGCAGAAACTCTCAATTCGCGCATTATTCATTTTTTCAAAGCCTTTCATGAACACAGGCGAAATTGAGACCGGACGGTAATAAGAAAAAGTGTTCTTATCCTCACCCTTATGGATTACTGTCGCCTTAGTTACCTGCATTTTATTTGGAAAGACACCGGTAGAAATAGCTATGTTGAAGATCGCCGAAACGGGTGCACGAAACAACAGCACACGACAAAACAGCATGTGACAAAACAGCGCACAAAAACAGCACAGCGACAAAGTAGCACAGGAAAAAACAGCATGGCGAGAAAACAGCACAGAAAAAAGAGCACGCGTAAAAACAGCACACCGGACACAACCGCGCAACGACAAAACAGCACAACAAAACGACATCACGATGTCAGGAGAGCAAAAGGGAAAGTAGCACGACGACAAAACAGCGCAGCGCAGTACGATGCAGCGCTGTAAAGGCTGCTGCAATGGCCGAGTGCTCCAAGGCAACGAGAAGCGTAGCTGTTTTGAGTGTCTCTGTGTCAATTTCAGCATTTTTTTTTCTACTTCATGCCGTTCTGATGCGAAAGTTCGGAACATCAAAGGTGAGTACAGGTCACGTGGCATGCGGCAGTTTCTTTAAGGCTACCTACGCTGCTTGTCCAGAACGCAAAAAAGGCAATAAAATGTTTTAAAGACCAAAAAATGCAAACCGCGTCAGGAAAATGGTACGTTTCATAGTACCAATAAATGAAATGCAGTTTAGAAAGTTATTCTTTTGAGCCCTGCGTTCAAACCCATCGCTGCTCCGTGCTTGCTCCTGACGACAGTACACGTTGGAGCCGACGTCAAAGGGGCGGAGAACCAGCTCCATATGGTACTCCAAGTGGATGCTCCTGAGGTTTGAGTGTTGAAAGGTTGGCTGATGTGTTCATCCGCTTTACGCCGCTTGAGAGAGAGGAGAAAGGGAATTTTAATGAAAGAAAGGCGGAGAGGTCGGCCGGTGGTAACAGGGCCCTGGCCTGCTACTCCACACAGGGGAAAGGGAAGAGGAGGAAAAGGAAAGTGTGAATGAAGGCTGATGATGGCATAATACAATGAGTTTCACGGATGATGTCTATGCACACGCACACACACACACACATAACACTGGCTGGCGCTCGCATCGCGGTTACTGGACACACATAAAACTCAAAACTGGTGTCTGCAACACAACACCGACACATGTCATTAACCATGTAGGTTGTGCACAGGCGGTCACAAACGAGTATCCAGGCCTGTTTCACACAAAAAGTTGAGCAGGGCTTTTGTCACACGCCACCAATCAGAACGTCTCGTCCTTGCGCCCAGAAGAGTTTCCTCAGAGAGAGGGCGAGAGTCCAGGTTTTTCACGGTCGCCTCCAATGTTGTTCTTTCAGAAGTATACTTCGGGCACGCGCAAAGAAGGTGTCCAATAGTCTCTGGTGTGTTGCACTGTGCGCAATTTGGGTTACTTTCGATGCCGATCTTGTGAAGATAGTGTTTGGTATAGGCAACGCCAAGCCGTAGCCGGTGGAGTAAAGTCCCATGACGTCGCACCACCACAGATGGGAAATGTAATCGTGAGCCAGCGTCAAGCTTACACACGCGGTCCTGTTGATGACTCGGATCATGCCAGTGCGACTGCATTGCCGCCTGCATTAAATGCGCCAACAAGGCTCCAATGTCTGATCTTGAAAAGGCTATCTCAATGAAAGCACCATCACTATGTGCCATCCGAGCCTCGGCGTCAGCACGCTCGTTTCCCGCTATGCCGCAATGGCTCGGTATCCATTGAAACTTTGATATGGCCGCGGTGGAAAGCCTCGGCTAACAAAAGCACAATCTGTTGAACCAGCTGCTCGCATGCTCTTGGTTTTAGATAAGTTTGTACGACCTGTAATGCCGATCTCGAGTCGCAGAATATAGTCCATTGCTGCGCTGGCTGGTGACCAACATAAGGACGGCTTCTCGTATGGCTGCCAATTCGGTTGCCGTAGAGGACGTTTTGTGCATGAGCCTGAAACGGTGACATGAGGCATTTCCTGGCACTATCACCGCTGCAGCTGAAGAAGTGGTCGTAACGGATCCGTCCACGAAAACATGCTGGGTGTTAGTATACATAGATGTAATGTATGACAGCGCCAGCTGTTTCAGTCCGACTGTTGGAATGTGCGTTTTCTTTGTTATCCCTGGGATTGTTGTCCGTATAGATGGTTTTGGTACTGCCCAAAGTGGCACCTCCGCAATCTGGTGTGGCACGTAGTTCGAAGGCAGCGCATTGCGCTGCATCCAAAGGGCCCTGGAAAAGGCTGCATCTGGACGCACCGCACTAATGTTAGTCAGGGGGTGATGACGATGCCTGGTCAGATGCCGCAAATGCACACGAAGTGGCTCCTGTTGAAAATAAATTCGTGCTGGGCAGGCGCGGGCCTCATAAAATGTGCCCCATGTAGAAGTTTTACATGGCAAACCCAAGCATACTCTTAAAGCACGAGCCTGCGCGCTTTCAAGCACACGCAGGCCTGATAGTCTGACCCCCGAGAGAACGGGTGCACTGTATCTGAGAAGGCCGACTACCAGCGCCTGGTACACGTGTAGTAAAGATCGCTCAGAGGGACCCCAACATTTTCCTGCCATACACCGCACAATGCTTGCAAAGCTGTCGAGCTTTTTCTTGAGCACAGAAATGTGCTTCGTCCAGGACAGGTCACGGTCTATCGTAACACCTAAGAATTTGTGATGTGTTACGTATGGAACAATTCGCCCGTCGATTGTGACCGGATACCACGCCATTATCTTGCGTGTGAAAGCCAATGTTACGCTTTTAGTTGGCGAAAGTTCAAGCCCCTGACGGCGCAAGTACGCAGATGTAATGGACACCGAACGCTGCAATCTTGCTTGCACTTGGGGACGCGTGACACTTGATGTCCAGATGCAAATATCGTCTGCGTAGGCGGATATTGAAACAGTCTTTGGTAGTTGTTTGAAAAGGCCAATGAGCACGAGATTGAACAACGTTGGACTGAGCACTCCTCCCTGAGGAACACCACAAGCAACATGATGATCTGCTGTGTCACCTTCAAGAGTCTCCATGTAGACTCTCCGGTTTGTCAAATAGCTTGCAATCCAATTGTGTAGACGTCCGCCTATACCACATTCTTCGAGTGCATTTAGTACTGCATCATGCTGAACATTATCGAATGCGCCCTTTATGTCGAGGAAAAGAGCAGCAGTCAACCTGTGACGGAGTTTTTCATGTTCTACCGTTGACACGAGATCAATTACACTGTCGATGGCAGACCGGCCTTTGCGGAAACCCATCATTGTGGAAGGGTATAGCCCATGTTTTTCAAGGAACCATTCTAGACGGGTTAGCACCATACGCTCCATCGTCTTGCCAATACAACTTGCCAGAGCTACTGGTCTGTAGGATGTTAATGTGAGTGGCGATTTCCCTGGTTTGAGCAAGGCCACAATGCGGTTTCTTTTCTACTGCTGTGGTACAGTGGCAGAGGCCCAAGAGTGGTTGAACAATGTTAAGAGGGCTTCCATTACCTGTGGGCCTAGATGACGAAGCGCATTGTATGTTATTCCATCAGGTCCTGGGGATGAAGGATGTGTGCAAGCAGAAAGAGCTGCTTTCAGTTCTTGAATTGTGAAGGGGATGTCCAGTCGATCGTCCATCGTGGGGGGAGCACATCGATGCTGCCGAGGTAAAGAAGCGCTTCCGGCAATTCTCGAGCAGAAATCCTCCGCCACCTCTAGTTCTTGCCGTCTATCATGAAGTGCCAATGCACGGAAAGGGTGTTTCTGCTGGGGAAATGTCGGCAGTACTCGAACAACGTGCCAGATTGTGGAGAGTGGTTTGCGGGGATCCAATCTGCTGCAAAATGACCGCCACCGTTGTTTGCCTAGGTTCTCCAAATAGCGCTGTATTTGCTTCTGGGCACGTCGAGAGGCCCGGAGATCCGAGACATCCTTTGTCCTCCGGTATTTTCTTTCTGCGCGCCGACGAATCGCCCGAAGCTGCGCGTAGATCACATCCACTGGTGCTGTGGAATTTGGCGCTGAGATATTGCGTGTTGCATCGTGCATGGCCGAAATAATACGCTGTTCCACATCTGTTGGATCAGCGAGTTTCCCACAGGTTTTTTCTAGAACAATGCGGAAAGCACTCCAGTCGGTGCAACGTATTTTGGCATTTGGAAGACGGTGAAACCACCGTAGCTGCACATACGTCGGTATGTGGTCACTTCCATAACTTTCAATATCAGCACACCACGTTGCGAACGATGACAGGCGCCTGGATACAAATGCAAGGTCCAGGCAGCTGTTGTAGGTAGTCCCGCGTAGAAATGTCGGCGTGCCATCATTGAGCAAAACGAGACCTGCATTGTTCATGAACGTGGCGATATCCCGTCCTCGAACGTTCGTAACGGCGCTTCCCCAGCCGTGGTGATGCGCATTGAAATCTCCTACTATTATATGGGGTTCCGAAACGCTGTGAAGTAGCGATTGTATTCGTAGGGCATCAAATCGACCCCTTGGTGGTATGTAGCCACCTATAATAGAGATTGTGCGCCCATTCAAAGTCACAGTGATTGCTACATACTCGTTGCTACTGCCCCCAGGAATTTGATGCCGAACGTAAGTGAGGTCACGACGGACGCATAGTAGTACCTTGCTCAAATGCCCAGCCGCTTCAGAGAGGAAACTTTCATAACCGGACAGTCGAAAAGGAGATGTGATATTAGGCTCACATATTACAAGCACCGGAAATCGGTATTTGAAGATCCTCTGCCTGAGATCTGCTAGGCGGCCTCGCAGACCTCGAGCATTCCATTGTAATACTGCCGATCGAGAGATTCTCTCCTGCAGTGAGGGTGCTGACGACGGTAGAGCCATAATTTTGACTGCTATTAAAGGGTGGCAAGCACCGGTTCAATAGCGTCTAAAATTTGGACAGCAGCCTTAGCAATTGGCGTGTCCACTCCAGCAATTATCAGCCGTAAGGTGCCTATCAGCTGTTTCAGCATCGCCCTGATTTGATCATCTGTTGTCGACACAGCCGGCGGACGCACAGGCGGACGTGTCACAGAGCTTACAGTACGCGATGGTAGAAGTGGCCACTCTGCGGGGATCGCGGAGCACGACATAGTCCAGCATATAAAATTAAAGGGATCATGACAAAGTCTACGAATAAATTATGTTTTTTTCGTCGCAGCTACTACAGTCGGATACAGAAATATAATGGTCGTGCGAGTGATATGCGTGCGTTACGAAAGAGAAGGACTTGCAATTTTTTTATGACTATATGTGACGCCGTCGTACGCGCTCTGCTTGCGCATGCACGCTCGCTCTGGTTTTGCGGCAGCAGATTTTCAGACGTTGTCAACGCGCGATCAGCATTTTGCTTGAAATTTTTCATTTCTTTGTTTTTCACTTATATCTGGATCACTCATGGTAGGAATTAAAGTATAAATAATTAATAAACAACTAAATAAATATATCAATACATGCTGAAGTTCTAGAAAGGATGTTACCCTCCGTCTAATACTGGGGGGGGGGGGGGGTATCTGCGCTCTTTGGTGCAAAACTATTCGCTATCAAAGTGCTATAAGGGCCAAATTTTCATGCTTTCGTCGAATCTGATGGACAAAAAATGTCCCGCAAATAACTTAATACAATGATCGCACTGTTTAAGCTTATTTATACTTATTGTTTATTGTAGCGTGAATGATTCTATAGCAGGTGTAGACTAACTCAATTCAACAGAAAAAGGAAGACGCCGAGCAAAGATTTTTGTGAGAACAAGACGTTTCGGCTTCCATACGGAAGCCTTGTTCACTAAAATTTATTCTAGAACAGCGACGCTTAAATATGCTTCAATAATCGTCCCAGGCATCTTCCGTAGGTTGGCGGGAGATTGCCGATGTTACGGCGTGCTCCGTAAATGCGTAGGAAATGACTTTCTCGTTCTTCACGTCAAACATATGCTCTTTCAGACACCTTTCAATATTCCCGCTCTCGGCGATGAAACACAGCCACACTTGGCGCAGAGAACTTTGTACACAACACTCGGAAATCTTTCTTTCATTAGTTTGTCCTTGAGATTCACGAGCTCGTGCTGTAACTTGCGGGCGGGAACGTGGGCAACGTTCCCCCGAAACGTCTTGTTTTGACACAAACCTTTGGTCGGCGTCTTCCTTTTTGCTGTTGAAATGAATTACTTAATACCCAACCAGACGAGGTTTCGTCAGACCTTAGATTTCAGGAGTAAACTAACCTGCAAAAATTAACATGCAAAAACATCCAGGAAAAGGGTTGCAAGAATTTTTCTACCAGAAGGAAACGACGTCTCCTGTTCAGGTATTGCGAACATAACTATTAATGTCGCTAGGAAGAAACTGTACGTGAACAATATAGTACGGGCATGAATCAATTTTGCACAAAGGTTTCATGTGTCCTTTCTGTTTTAAGAGAGTAGCTAAAAAAGCGAAAAAGAAAAGCCCGAAGAGAACACATGCATACTTTAGACGTCATAAAAACGAAATTTGTCACACCCGCCCAATCGCACGGCAATCGAGTCAGGTCTCCCGATTTCAGACAGCGGGAGGCTATTCTCAGCAGCATTTGGACGAGACGTCAACTAATTGCATAAAAAAACTAATCAACAGCACGCTTGTCTCGATGTCGCGGAAAGTGTGTCATATACATTTGGAAAACAGCGAGAGCTCGTTGCAGGTGTATTCTCACAGCGCCAGTACGGGCTCGGAGATTCCACTGGTTGATTAAACTATATTCCGACACTTTGGTTTTTTAAATTTTGCGCTATTTGAAGTTACGGGTTGGCCTAAAGGTCCTAAGAAATCAAAAAGAATCAGCACGCAGTTTTTAATCTGCAACTATTGAAAACTGATATACGACGGACTTTTCCCACGTGGGTGGGAACACTTTGAAAAGAGAATGCGCGTCCTTTATTTGGAAACAGCTCTATTCGTCACGAGCGCCTTTTTGTTATCCAGTGCGTAGCTTCAACAGTGCAGCAGTGTAGCTTCATCAGTGCTACAGAACAAATTAAGCGTGGTTGGGTGGGGTTAGAGTCTTGCTATACGCGCCCACACTTTTATAAAACTGCGTATTACCTTCAGACATGAGAGTGACCTTTCGCAATGCTCCACAGAAAACAAAATGGCGACTGCCTTGTGGCTTATGCCGACTCGTACCTTTTGCGTGCTATAGGTGAGTTTACAAAAAAAAGATGTTCATGGTTCAAGATACTTCCAGAAATCTCCTCTTCAAGGAATAGCTAGCAATGCCTTCTATTTATCTGAAACGTTAGCTCCCAGGAAAGTAGCTGCCCATATTTAACCTCTGCACAGCCCACAACGTTCGCTTCCAAGCCATGTGGGACTCTTTCGAAGCATCCCTAGAATCTTCGTACGAGTGACGGCAATTGTTCCTGCCTTGGCGCTCGTGCAGGAATACTGCTTTGTATGCCGTGTTTTACACTTCGAAAAATGCATTTGATATCTGGCGTTCGTCACGTCCACGTAGTTTCTTGCCATACTTGGACGTCAGAAAAAATGCTGATAAAAAATACACTTGAAGAAATGCAAGTACCTGACAAGCACAAAAGGATGTTCTCATAAGTGCTCTGCCATGCATCATGAAAAGGGCTCAGACCGAACACATAAAAAAGCGAGGAACCGTACAACACGGGCGCCAGCTTTCAATTAAACGTATTTTGGACGCTTCACCTCAAGATAAGATATGACTCCATGCACACGAACCCACGGAACTGTCATAGATTAAAACAAATAATATGGTTATCAGGAAAAACAAAGTGCGCGAGTGCCGAGCGTGGACACTTGTACCATGAAAAGGCGCAAGCTGTTGAAAATGTAAATTTGATGGTAACTGTAAATTGCAGAACAAACTGGAAAAAGCTATGTGTTTGTCGATGGCTATTTTCGAGTGGGCGGTTAATTTTTTTTACCTTATGTGGATGCCGTACTCATGCTTAAACTGTGATGCTGAACTTTTTGTGCAATTTAACAGTGGTGACAAACAAAGTTTGGGTGTATTATTTATACTTGTCATCTTCAAAGATTTAAAAGCTCAAAGTAGCACATAAAGAAAACAAATTAACGTAAGGAAACTAGAATGGTATGCGGTGATGTGCTGTTTTTTCTGCTGGTTTTCCTTTTTGCTTTCTTTTGATTTTTTTCGTTTATCACATCGCTTGCTGATAATGTGTTTAGATAAGTACGCGCACATTCGTTGAAAGAACATTCAGCGTCGTAGCTGTCATGGAAGCACACAAGCGCATTACAGCAAGGCCTGGATCGTTCAAGGTTTAGGGGGGTTTAACGTCACAAAGTGCCTCAGGCTACGAGGGACGCCGTAATGAAGGGCTCCAGAAATTTCGACCACCTGGGGTTCTTTAGCGTGCACTGACATCGCACAGCACACAGATATCTAGATTTTTGTCTCTATTACAATTTGACCTCCGCGGATTGGATCGAACGCGCGTCTTTCGGGTCAGCAGCCGAGCGCCATAACCACTGAGCTACCGCGGCGGTGCGCGTCGATCGTTGCGCTTCTAAGTCGTGTACACGGTGATGTCAGTAACGCCTCAGGACAGTATTTTGGTTCGGTTAGCTCTTTTTTCATTGGTAGCTTCCACACCTTGCACGGAAGCCCTGTGGTTGGCGGCCCATTTTAAGAGTACCTACGAGGAAAATTCACGGCCTGTAACTGGTGGCAGAATAAATGTCTTATACTAATACAGCGACTACCAGGTCTAGAGCTTTCGCACCATTATAATTTTGACCAGCTTATCTTGCTGTCTCTGCTGAAGCAAAACACAGTATTTTATCAATTCGTTATTTGTGTTCATTTTTTTACTGCATCCTCTCAATCTTCTAGGCCTTTTGGGCAATACACATCCTGTGAAACGAAATTCCTTGCATTGATTTCCACAACTCTGTTTCAGTATACTACCACCAGTGTTTGTTAGATTAGGTGTGTGTGTGTGTGTGTGTGTGTGTGTGTGTGTGTGTGTGTGTGTGTGTGTGTGTGTGTGTGTGTGTGTGTGTGTGTGTGTGTGTGTGTGTGTGTGTGTGTGTGTGTGTGTGTGTGTGTGTGTGTGTGTGTGTGTGTGTGTGTGTGTGTGTGTGTGTGTGTGTGTGTGTGTGTGTGTGTGTGTGTGTGTGTGTGTGTGTGTGTGTGTGTGTGTGTGTGTGTGTGTGTGTGTGTGTGTGTGTGTGTGTGTGTGTGTGTGTGTGTGTGTGTGTGTGTGTGTGTGTGTGTGTGTGTGTGTGTGTGTGTGTGTGTGTGTGTGTGTGTGTGTGTGTGTGTGTGTGTGTGTGTGTGTGTGTGTGTGTGTGTGTGTGTGTGTGTGTGTGTGTGTGTGTGTGTGTGTGTGTGTGTGTGTGTGTGTGTGTGTGTGTGTGTGTGTGTGTGTGTGTGTGTGTGTGTGTGTGTGTGTGTGTGTGTGTGTGTGTGTGTGTGTGTGTGTGTGTGTGTGTGTGTGTGTGTGTGTGTGTGTGTGTGTGTGTGTGTGTGTGTGTGTGTGTGTGTGTGTGTGTGTGTGTGTGTGTGTGTGTGTGTGTGTGTGTGTGTGTGTGTGTGTGTGTGTGTGTGTGTGTGGTGTGTGTGTGTGTGTGTGTGTGTGTGTGTGTGTGTGTGTGTGTGTGTGTGTGTGTGTGTGGTGTGTGTGTGTGTGTGTGTGTGTGTGTGTGTGTGTGTGTGTGTGTGTGTGTGTGTGTGTGTGTGTGTGTGTGTGTGTGTGTGTGTGTGTGTGTGTGTGTGTGTGTGTGTGTGTGTGTGTGTGTGTGTGTGTGTGTGTGTGTGTGTGTGTGTGTGTGTGTGTGTGTGTGTGTGTGTGTGTGTGTGTGTGTGTGTGTGTGTGTGTGTGTGTGTGTGTGTGTGTGTGTGTGTGTGTGTGTGTGTGTGTGTGTGTGTGTGTGTTAGATAAATGTTTCTTGTGGTTTCTCAGAAAAACCTCATTACGCCATCAGGGCTATGCACAGTGCGAGTGACTGTCAAAGGACACATTTATGCTGCGTCCTTTGGTGTGCTACCGCAATGCTCCCGTGAAATGATTTTGGGGATAGATTTCCTTAATGAGCATCAGGTGACCATCGACCTGCAATCCAAGCTGATCACGCTTTCGGCGGACGAGGCCAACCCTTCGATGAAAACTGAAAAATCTCGTTGCCCTGAGTGTCCTGGAGGAAGAAGTGAGCGTTCCACCCGTTCACGCGTCATCGTGACCGTAGCGCCACGAAAGCCATTAACGCTGAAGCCATCATCGAGGGGAACATGCAGTTGCTTCTAGACCGAGGACTCAGTATCGCAACAGGCATCGCACTTTTCCGCAATGGCCAGGCCGAAGTACTGCTAACTTCAGCGAAGAATACCGTCACATTAATAGAGGAACGACGATTGCTTTCTTCGACGAAATATCCGACGTACGAGACTCCTTCGCCCTCTCCGACCTCTCCGCAGAAGATTCGAATGACCAAGAGAACTCGCCCGCTTTCGACACCAGCCCAGCCCAGCGCCGGAACAGAAAAAACCAGATCCTCAATCTGCTTCAAAACTACAGTGAGTGATTTTCGACATCGCCGAAGGTGCGACAGCCGCCAATTGCCAAGCATCGCATTATAACGGATCAACACGTCCAACCTCTCCGTCAAAGCCCCTACCGTGTGTCTCCGCGAGAACGACAAGCCATCCGGGACCAAGTGCAAGAAATGCTTCGCGACGACGTCATCCAGCCATCAAACAGCCCATGGACGGCACCGGTTGTTCTAGTGAGAAAGAAAGACGGCGCAGTTCGATTCTGCGTTGCTTACCGTCGCCTGAACAACATAACAAAGAAGGACGTCTACCCCCTCTCCCGCATCGACGACACACTGGACCGGCTCTGCAACGCAAAGTATATCTCATCGATGGACCCAAAGAGCAGCTACTGGCAAATTGAGGTCGATGAAAGAGATCGCGAGAAGACGGCATTCGTCACTCCGGATGGGCTCTTCGAGTTCAAGGTGATGCCATTAGGTCTCTGCTCCGCACCAGCGGCGTTTCAGCTAGTAATGAATACAGTACTGGCAGGCCTGAAGTGGCAAATTTTTCGGGAATATTTAGATGACGTCGTTGTGTTCGCCTCGAACTTCGAAGAGCACCTCAAAATAATTCGAATAGTACTAGGCGCCATCAAGTCTTCTGGCCTATCCTTGAAAGCAGAGAAGTGCCACTTTGCCTATGAAGAGCTGCTGTTACTAGGCCACATCGTTAGCAGGGAAGCAGTACGCCCAGATCCGCAGAAAACAGCTGCTATTGAACAGTTTCCACCGCTGGCCGATAAGAAAGCAGTGCGCAGATTCCTCGGACTGTGCGCATATCACCCACGATATTTGAAAACATTTCGCACATCGCCAAGCCCCTGACAAAACTGACGAAAGCAGACGTGCCGTTTAATCGGGAAACCCCGCAAGCAGAAGCCTTCAAAGAACTTCAGCGTCGTTTACAGTTCTCACCGATCCTCGCACATTATTGATGAAATCGCCGATACTGAAGTTCATACCGACGCAAGCAGCGTGGGCCTAGGCGCCGTCCTCGTTCAAAGAAGCGACGGGCTGCAGAAAGTCATCGCACACGCTAGCCGTTCCCTTCCCAAGACCGAAAAAAACTATTCAGCGACTGAGAAGGAGTGCCTTGCCATGATCTGGGCTACGTCCGAACTCCGCCCCTACCTGTACGGACGACCGTTCAAGGTGGTCAGCGACCACCACGCGCTGTGCTGGCTTGCCAATTTGAAGCACCCCTCTGGCCGACTCGTTCGATGGAGTCTGCGTCTCTAGGAGTTTGACGTCACCGTCGTTTACAAGTCCGGACACAAGCACTCTGACGCCGATTGCCTCCCACGAGCCATTGTAGATGCACCGGACGACGATGAGGAGGCCATCCTGGAACCAATCAGCCCCAGCTTTTTCCCCAGCGGCAACGTTCGGACGCCGACCTAAAACGCCTTATAGAGTACTTGGAAGGCAAAGTTTCTTCACCCCCCGCCTCATTCAAGCGTGGACGTTCTTCCTTCTGTGTACAGAAAGATGTCCTCATGGTGAACATCGCTGTGGACACAAAAGCCTACCTCCTTGCTGTACCTGTTTGTCTCTGCGAATAAGTTCTACAGGCTTTACACGACGAGCCGACAGCCGGATATCTCGGGTTTACTCGCACCCTCCGCCGCATTCAAGACAAGTATCACTGGCCCCGACTCTCTGCTGATGTCGCACATTATGTAAAAACCTTCCGAGATTGCCAGCGACGAAAGACCCCTCCCTACCAACCAGCAGGATTTCTGAACCCCATCGAACCCCCCTCAATGTCCTTTCAGCAGATCGGCATAGTATTGCTTGTTTTTTTCCAAAGTCAACGTCTGGAAATAAGTGGATCATTATAGCGACCGACTTCCTGACACGCTACGCCGAGGCAAAAACCCTACTGAACGAAACAACAGCAGAAGTCGCCAAATTTTTCGTGGAGTGCATTCTTCTGCGACACGGCGTCCCGATGTGCTCATCACAAACAGAGGAACAGCATTCACGGCGGAACTAACGCAAGCCATCTTGCATTACAGCCAAACCAGCCACCGGAGAACGACTGCATGCGTACCATCCGCAGACCAACGGGCTGACCGAGCGCCTGCACTAAACCATCGCTGATATGCTCGCCATATATCTGGAGGCTGAACACAAGACCTGGGACGCCATCCTACCTTAAGTCGTCTTCGCCTACACCACCGCAGTGCAGGAGACCACCCAGATGACGCCTTTTAGGCTCGTCCATGGCAGGGAGGCCACCACCACGCTAGACAACATGCTGCCCAACGTTACCGAAGAGGAGAACGTCGAGGTTGCCTCCTACCTTGAACACGCAAAAAAGCTCGAAGGCTTGCCCGATTACGGATCAAAGATCAGCAGCGGTCAGACGCCAGACGCTAGAACCTACGAAGACGCAACGCGGAATACATGCCACGAGACCAAGTCTGGGTGTGGACGCCCATTCGCCGCGTGGATTGAGTGAAACGCATTCGCGCCGCTATTTCAGCCTTTACAAGGTTATTCGTCGGCTAGGTGAACTGGATTATGAAGTCATCCCTGACGCAGTGACTGCATCCCAGCGATGCCGCGTACGACCAGAAGTTGTCCACGTCGCCCGTCTGAAGCCCTATTGTGCGCACTAAAGGACGCTGCATTTCCATACTCTTTGTTTATTTTCGCACTATCCGTTTTATTTATTGCTAGTCGCATTATTTGTTTTAATGCATCGGGTCGATGCTTCTTTGAGAGAGGAGTAATGCCGCGAATCTTTGCAGTGTTTTTTCCTTCTTCAAATCTTCCGCCACGCACCTTATCGCTTTGTTTGCGATGCAAGACGCGACTGAATTTATCTCGATTGATCGCAGCCAGGAGAGCTGATTCTACGTTGCTCCGGAATGTTCTAGTAACTTTGCACGCTTTATCTCGATAGTTCGCTATCAGCTTTAAATCGAGCACGGCCTACAGTGGTGGGCATTCTGTTCGATGACCGCCGAGCACACTTGTTGCTACTCCTCCGCCGATTTCAGTCCATTGTGGGCACAAGTCAGCCCAAACAAACAGTTTTGTTAAGACGCCATGTTCGCAGCCTTTCTGCTCTGAGAAGTGCAGTCACCACTTTGTGACAATAGGATAATTTAACTGCCTAAAGAGCATGCAGTCTTTCACGTAACGAAGAGAAATAACGATGGTCATATGAAGCGCTTATAAAATTTCTCCTCGTGCGGCAGCACGCTACAATTGTGCACTGAGGTGGCCCCCTGCGGTGCGAATTTGTGGGCCGACCAAGAGGTCATGACTTTTCTCGGCTGCGCAACGAATGTTCCATTCATCAACGAGTGATCGCCACCTGTGTCAAGAGCGGTCACTTTCCGGCCGTCGATAGTCACTTCTAAGTCGGATGTCCTGGCTCATGCATTGCAATTCGGCCTCGGCGTCGGGTCACGGCTTCGTCGCGTATGCGAATCGTGGGTGGGGTGTGACGTCGAAGCTTCTCTGTGTGGCGGCGTCATTTTGAATGCAGCGCGCGTCGTTGTCGAGGTTTTCATTTGGTGCGGCGTCGGTGCAGCGAGTGCAGCATCTTCATAGGGCGTGGTCGGTGGAGGATCTTCGGCGTTTCGCTCGTGAGCAACCTCACCTTCAAAGGTTGCTGTCTTTAGTTTCCCCTACAGGAGCTGGGAGACCTTCCTCGTACCGCGGCTGCGTAGCTGCGGCGTGACGACGCAAAGCGCGAGGTTGACGGCGATGGTGAGCGCGAAAGGCAGTTCGGCGTGTACTCCCCGTGATGCGGGTACTCGTCGATTTCCTGCGGGCGCTGGCCGAAGCGTGGTCGTGGGGCCTCAACGGCAAATCCTCGAAGACTGATACGTCGGTACGATCAGTGACGAAGAATATAGCCGGCCTCACGGCAATGGAAGCACAACGGCTGTCGGAAGTCCACCAGACATCGCATTTCCTAGGGCTGGAGAGTCGTTCATAGGCTGGGCGGGCGGGGGCAGAGAGGCGGCGTTTGGGAACAAGTGGTGCATGTCGGAGATGACATACGGAGTTGTCGTTGGGGCTGAGGAGTGGGTACTGCAGCGGCGTAGGTCATGGCCTGGAATTATGTGGCCGTCGGGGTGCCAAGTGCCTGTTTCACTTCTTCCCGTACCACGTCCATAAGAGTCGCTGCTTGCGGCTGTGGGAAGGATTGCAGTAACCGGCGTAGCTCCTCGCGGACGATTTCACGGATCACTTCCCGCAAGTGGTCGCTGGTGGTGGTCGTCGTGTCCGGGTGGATTGCACAGACAGATGAAGGGCGGTTGTACTGCCGCGCCCGGACGCCGAGGGTCTTTTCGATCGTGCAGGCTTCTTGCATGAATTGGCGGCTTCCGGATGAGGCTTCCAAAGAGTTGTTCCTATACGCTAAGCATATAATAACTGAACTTTCTTTTCCTAGGTCATCCCGGGGTCGGCGCGGCGAAAAGGGCGGTCCATTTCTTCCGCGTAACCGCGGACGGGCTCAGTGGGAATCTGGATCCTGGACTCGAGGAGTCGTTCAGCTCTCTCTTTCCTCGCGACACTGGTGAACACCTTCAAGAGGTTCTTCTTGAATAGCTTCCGTGTCGTTAGGGAAGACTCGTGATTTTCATTCCTCGTCCGTGCTGAGCCCTCCAGTGCGAAAAAGACGTGCCGGAGTTTCGCCGCATCATCCCAATTGTTGAATGACGCCATGCGCTCATATTGGTCCAACCATTTTCGGGGTCTTCGCCCAGGGAGCCATTGAAAGTTGACGGCACCCGCGGCTACTGCAGTATGATCGGGGTCGACATCTTTGGCGAAGTAGTGGTGCTTGTAGCGGTGTCCTTTCGCTGTCTGGTGCGGTCCGGCAGTGTGCCTAACTCAGGCTCCTGTCCCTGAAGACGTCGGCTGGCTCGCTGAGCTGCTGGCTTGTCCTCAGGGGAGAAGCGCAGAAGGGTGGCATCAAGACGTGAAGAGGGGGTCCGGAACATGGGAGGCTACTCCGCACCTCCACCAGATGTCACGATGTGGTGATTGCACTCCGGAGATCAGAAAGGCTGCGAAGAGGGTGTCTAAGAAAACTCTTTATTTGGGATGACTTCCACCCGCAATGGACTGAATCAGCCGGCGGCGGCGTAGCAACAAGCGTGCTCGGTGATCGTCGAACAGAATGCCGGCCGCTGTCGGCCATGCTCAATTTAAAGCTGACAGTGAACTTTCGAGATAAAGCGTGCAAATTTACTAGAACATTCCGGAACAACGTAGAATCAGCTCTGCCTGGCTGCGATCAATCGAGATAAATTAGTCGCGTCTTGCGTCGCAAACAAAGCGATAAAGTTGCGTGGCAGCAGATTTGAAGAAGGAACAAACACTGCAAAGATTCGCGCCACTATTAAGTTGAAAATCTCTCTCAATAGAGGCAATGAACAGAATGAGAACGATTTCGCTTTGTTACCCGTTAATTTAATCAAATTCTGGGCTTCAAAGGTGAGAGGAAATTTCTTTTAGGGTAGACGTTTTGAGCAACAGAAAGAATTACGCAGCTGAGGAATGGATTCTGTTACAACACGGTCGCATAAAATAGGTCTCACCGTTAAGCAGTTCCTGAGAGTAGCTGAAACAAAGTTCAGAATTATCAAAAAGTAGACAAATTTTTGTTTCTGCGCTACATTGGTCGCTTTCGCAAAAAATTCACTAAAAAGCCGAACAACTACAATAGCTGGCTGCTATTCATTATTCATCCATAATGGATGGCTGCACGGCGTAAATAATCTCAGCTCATTTTCTGCAGAATGTGACAATGAATTTAAACCGTTCACAAATTTTTGCCGTTCAACCGCAGCGCTATCTTTAGTCTCATGTTGCAACAGTTCACAGCACTTTTATCTTGTCCATAAGTTGACTTTCCGTCAAGACAATATACGAGACAACGCACTCCGACACCGTGTTTGAAATTATAAGTGGCAGGACCTTGATGGCGCCTTCCTCGAGGTCGCTCATTGGAAGCTCCTTCGTAAGCATCTGTTCGTAAGAAAACTGCGGCAGAAAAACATCAAAACTACGGTTATTTCTTGCTCACACACACACCACACACCACACACACACACACACACACACACACACACACACACACACACACACACACACACACACACACACACACACACACACACACACACACACACACACACACACACACACACACACACACACACACACACACACACACACACACACACACACACACACACACACACACACACACACACACACACGCACGCACGCACTACGCGCTCGCGCGCGCTAGCGCCAACTGTCAACAATATTGTATAGCTGTAAAACCTCTTAATACATACAAGACGTGGTGCGTGTCGTCTTGTATGTATCCATAGGTTTGACACTCATACCAATGAAGTTGACAGTTGGCGCTTATTGTGTGTGCGTGATACCTCTCGTTCTCTTCTGTTTGTGCCACACCATTCTTCGGTTGCCATGTGTCACAAACACGTCCAAATCTTTACGCCTCGTAAGAGCTGGGTCTGCGGCCCGTTTACGGGGCAACTGAACTCACAGTTCTTCCCGAAGTCACTCTCCTGAAGCTCAAGGTCAAACCTTTAGAAAACATCATGCTTCCGGGGCGACATGATGACAGACGAATTGCCCTGGTGGAGGCCGCAGAGACACAGAGTATGCGGACGACCTCTGTGCCGTGTACGTGGACACGGCCAAGCAGGGCCCTGGCAGGTACACGGCCTGTGCGATCGCCCCTCATTTTAAAATTATCAACGTGGCGACAGTTCTTGCCCCCTCCATCAAAGACGCAGAGGAGGCAGCCACAGCACTGGCCATTAGGCATGACCGCACGAAGACACTCATTAGGGACTCAAAATACTCGATCACCGGCTATCAGAGAGGCAGAGTGGCAAAACTCACCTCGTCTCTACTCAAAAATTGCACAGCCCCCTCCACCATCAACCTTGTACGGGTGCCAGCCCAGTCCGGCTGCTGAGGAAACGAGAAGACGGACGAATATGCCCGAGGGGTAACCAATCGGGCCGTCGGCACAAATGAGCCGCCGGTAGAGCCCCACACAACATACAACGGGATTACAAATATATACAGGAAAAACAGCCGACTTTAATCACGCCCACACCCAGAGCTTACCAAGGCACAATTGCCACAACTCTTGGAAGAGCTCAGACCAGTCTTATGAGCCCATATCGATATTGCCAAATTTGTGGCAAAAACCTTAAGCAATTGCTGACCGTATTCTCTGAGGATGCGACGGAAATGCTCCCCCCAGACAGCTTGTGCCATATAAATCAGCTGACAGCTCTCAAAAGATTAACCGCAACGAAAACGAATAAGTAGAAGCGAACATCTCAGACTAGATCCTCGAGGTTGCCCATTCATGGAGGCCACCTGGGGCGACCGTGGCCTAAAGACAAAAAAAAGGCCTAATGAATTTGATTCCTCCTCCATGACGATAGATAAGCTGGTTGTTCGGTCTAATGTGTTTTGAACCATTTGAGATTGCCAGACTTCGAGCTCCAGCACGGGTGAGGCATATTAAGAACAATCGACGAGTGAGTTTTAACTATTTATGCCATGCTTTTGGAGCTTCATGGTGCGTTTAAACTCGCAGCATTCAAACGATGAAGCGCCATTCAAGCAACAGGCCGGTGCTGTTTCAACAAAAAGTCATTTGGTAGCTTTTTCTTTGTGAGAACTAGCCCCCTAATTTTATACGAGCAGTACTGAATCTTATCCGGAAATATTATGCTATCTTATTATGACCGCGCGTAGACGAACAAGCAGCTTTGCTTTCTATTACGACAGCCGAGATGACCTTTTTGCAATTGTTTGCAAAGATCAAAATTGCTGGCAATCTTATGCGCACTTCTTTAATTGGAGAAAATATTCAAGGCAAAAAAGGGTAAGAAAAATTCAAAACAATAACCAAGACAATCACGCAGATGCTTCGCCTACCCGGAGCCTTGGAAAGTAAAACAATTTGCGCAAACTGGCCACCGAAGGCTGCACTGCCCCGATTTTTCCCCGGCCTGTATTTCCCCAATGTTTCTCCACTACTTTGCTCTCCCACCGCAGTTGCGTCCTGCTTGGCCAGCGTTCGCTTGCTGCATTGTTCATGTGCGCAATAGATATTATTCGCCCTCTGCGGGTTCAGAGTTTTACCAGGATGTCTTGCTTCGGCGATGTTTTTCACGGCTAGCCACTCTGAAGAGCCGCGCCACGTGTGCAGATTTTTTTCCCTGTGATATTCTTGATTTCTGTTATTATCGTTTTTTTTTGCTGCTGTTTGTTCCTTGTACCCTGACACTCATGTCCTTCTCGTCCTCCCTTTTCTGCCTTTGACTCTAGAAATAAATGCTAAGTTGAAAGTCACCGTATGCGGCGTCGACGCATCGGAGGCGGCGTGTTCATGCGGCGTGGTCGTTGGAGGATCTTCTACGTTTCGCTCATGAAAACCTTACCTCCAAAAGTTGATGTCTCTAGTTTCCCCTACGGGGTCTGGGAGACCTTCCTCGTGCCGCGGCTGAGTAGCTGCGGCGTGGCAACGCAAAACGCGAAGCTGACTGTGATGGTGAGCGCGAAAGGCGGTTCGGCGCATACTCCTCTCAACGCAGGTCTTCCTCGATTTCTTGCGGACGTTGCCTGAAGCGCGGTCATGGGGGGCCAACCGCAAATCCACGAAGAGCGATAAGAACGTGCGGGCAGTGACGAAGATTATGGCCGATGGTTTCACCGCAATGGAAGTAAAGCAGGCGGTTGTCGGAAGTCCTCCTGGCGTCGCATTTCCTGGGTCTTGAGCATTGTTCGTACGCTGGGCTGGCAGAGGCAGCGGACAGGCGTTCGGGAACAACTGGTTCAAGTCCAAGAGACGGACTTACATTGTGTCCTTGGGGCTGAGCACTGCGTACTGCAGCGGCGTAGGTCAAGCCTGGAGCTTCAGCTGGAGGCGTCGATGGCAGACAGCCAAGTGCATGCTGCTCTTCTTCGGGGATTATTTCCTCAAGGGTGGCGCCTTGAGGCTCGTTGGAAGTTGGGAACAGGCGATGAAGCTCTTCCCGTACAATTTCATGGATGACGTCCGCAGGCCGCCTCAGAATTCGAACGTGCTTGTGCTTCCATGGTTTGCTCAATGGTGGCCGCTTCACTTTTTATCTTTGGTTGGGCGGGCTGCTGCACCTTTCTCGTGATCTGCCTCTTCAAGAAGCTTCGGGCTTCTTTGGCTATCAGGGGGTGAGGGCGACATGGACATTCATTAGGACCTCCACCAGATGTCACTTTGTGGTGACTGCAGTCCGGAGAGAAGGAAGATAGAGAAAATGGCTTCCAAACAAAACTTTTTTTTCGACGGTCTTGCACCCGTAGAGCACTGATTGAATCGGTGGAGGCGTAACAACAAGAGTGCTCGGAGGTCGTCGGACAGAATACCTGTCGCTCTCAGCAGCACTCAATATAAGGCTGGTAGCGAACTTTCGTGATATGCAAGCAAAGTTAACGTAGCATTCTGGAATAACGTAGAATTTGCTCCGACAAATCCACCACCACACTCCAGCATAAACTTAAAATAAACCTAAATAATATTAGACAGTGGCGCAAAAACATGCTGCAAATGAACCCCAAAAAAACAACTATCATGCTAATTCACCCTCCTCTCACAGTGATAAATAGCCCGCCATCACTAACACTCGATAACCATGCCCAACCCTATTTCCGAAACATTCAGATTTCTGGCATCACTTTTAATAAGCACTCGAAGTTTCATCTACATATTCAATCAGTCATGCATAGGGTTTCCTTCAGCATTCATATAATAATCAAAACACGTGCATATTTTGAACCGCATCATACGTTCATTATATAATGCATATTTATAGTCACCTTAGTTCCTGTTTATCCTGCAGCAGCAATACATATTTCACACATATCGAAAGACTTCAGCGCCTTAGGAATCAAGCTGTAGCACCCTCTCTTGGGCGGCGCCGACAACCCGGCTAGCGCGCGCCACCCTGCGAAGAGAATAAAGACGGCACCTGGTCGTGGCTCGTGCAGCCACGGCTGGCAGTTCTGTTCTGGTGTCGGCTCGTAGCAGTGGTCTCGTTTCCTTTGCTCCTGATGCGTTAAGCCTACAAAGCCATCAGGCTCATGTCATTCAGTTCACTCCAAGCACACGCTTTACCATTTTAACACAGCTTGCGCATATTTCCACTTCATCAACTGTTTACTGTGAAATTATTCATCTTTATGTAAAGCCAATTAATCATCACGCTCATATTGATGGCTTTACTGATCAGCTTATAAATACTAATCCTAGCTACAAGATTTCAACAGCGTAATGATCTTGTTTTGACTAAAGTGAGGACTAATTACGAAAAATATACAACAATATTTGGTAGCATATCCTGTTGTGATATTTTACCATGTGAAATTAAAGCGTCGTTTGCTGTTCACTCAATTTATCATCGCATTAAAGAGCATTTAATTTATTTGCTGCGCAGTGCACATGCCTAAACAGTAGTAACCCTTGTTTAAAGTTTCATCTTCTTTGCATTATGTATCAAAGTTGTTACTATATGTACCTTTAGTTACGTTTTTCACACAAAATATTGTTCCTGTCGCATTTTTGTAGGTTGTTTACTTATGCTAACTACTTTAAACACTGCCTTGCATTGCTTGCGATTTTACCCCACTTGCTTTGCTCTAGGAGGTCCCCCCGACCGTCGTTTGCTAGGGACCTCCTTCTGTACTGATTTTATTGTATTCACTATTACTGTGTGCGCTACTCAATAAACCTGAAACTTGAAAATTGAAAGAGAAAATCTGGTCGCATCTTGCATTATAAACAAAGCAATAAAGCAGCGTACCGGCAGCTTTGAAGAATGAGCAAACACTACAAATATTCGCTGGGATATCAAGCACACGCATCATGAAAAAAGAATATATTATAATACGGAAGCGCACCAAAAGAGGAAACTGAATTCTTTAAAAAATCATAATCAATAATCACAATCCTCTCAGAGCTTTCAGCATGTCAGGGTGACGCGCGTCGTTTCAGCTGAGGTTGCAAAAAATTTTTTATTTTTTCTTAGTTGAAAAACTCTCTTTTGGATACTTGATTAGAAGTGATGGTAGGTTTACCACAAGCGGCGGAGAATTCCAAGTGGTAAGGGAACGCATCTACTAAGAGAGGGTAGTGATTTAACATTGCCCGCGCCGCCAATGTTAAATAGCTAGAAGAACAGGAATGACACTGTCAGGTGCTGAATGGCAGTTTACGAATATCCCTAACGGGAAGAGCTCATAACAGCTGTATCTCACGCGTAACAACCTAGAGAAGAAACATTGACTCGAGCGAAAATAACTGAGCTTAAATTGAGTACAACGCAGTGAGCAAGCGAGGAGAAATTGACGGGTGCAGAATTAAGAGACAGGAAAAGAGCGAAATTGTTCAGGCAAAAAGCTAGAGCTGTAATTGTAATGGGAAGGCAAGACAGCCGATGGTTCCTAAGGTAATGATGAGGATTCGAAGAAAGGCAAAGTGTAGCAGGGGGCGACCGAAAGTCTGGTCGGTGGATGAGACAAAGAAGTTTGCGTGAATATTGTGGTCACAGGGCGAAGCACTTCGCGGGATAATTGCAAGTAAGTGGATGTAACTGAAGGTGCATTAAACTGATGATGAATCTACACAGGTGCTCCGTAGGGGCTAAGAGTCCCGAAATGGCAAGCATGTTTGAATACCGCAGATGAAAATTATAATTGAGGAGCTTTGCATTCTTTTTGCTAAACTTATGGTTTATGAATGCCCAGCAGTGTCAGCGCTGCTGTAGTGAGTAAAGCACCACTTAAAATCTTTTTTTTCGTTACTGACAGCTAACAGGGCTTCGTTCGTAACTGAGGATTAAGAGTCTGAGATGCAGTGATTGTAGTCTTCTTGAATCTTTAAAAATTGGCGTTTTGAGTTAGAATATTACTTTTTTTGGCATAACATTGTCAGTGATTTAGCGCATCAGAATAAAGCTAATGCTTTATATCTGAGAGGGCGCTTTAATGATATTGAGTAGTCCACTTTTAACTATTTGTGTTAGAATCCTTATTTATTTAAAAGAGTGCAGCCCCTCATAACCAATATTCATATCAGTTTTTAGATTTTCCAAAAGGCAATTAACATCGGCGTTGTGGTCCAACCAATTTTGCCTACATCGCGCAAAAAATACGTTCGCTTTAGGATAGATTGCAGTCAAAGCGAGCTCTCCAGGGCACATCACTCGTCGTAGCTATGGTTCACCGGTGGCATCCGCGTTGCAGTCGGCGTTGTAACCGGAAGAGCGAACGATGAGTACAGCGCATGATTATAGCACGGCGATGGAGATGAGAGGTCGCGGAGAAAAGCAGATGAGGAGGGTACGGAGTGAAAAGTTGTCAGCGGCCGGTGCTCTGCTAATGCGCCAGCCGAGCAGAGGCTTCACGGTCAGTTTAGGTTAGGTTGCGAAGGCGGAGCTTGTGTCCCCTGATAGATTGCTGGTGCTTGTTGATTGTGTTTTTCTTACTATCTATTGCAACTTAGGTGCAGTGAGGGGTTTGTCTATTTTACGATACGCTTTATTGTAATGCCCACCAGGGAAATCTATTTGATACCTGTTTTATTCATTTACAGCTTTGGGGCTGTCAGGTGTTCTTTTATTTACCATGTCCCTTTTACTGTAATGCCCAACCGGCGATATCTAGGTACTCAAATAAATAAATACGATCTAGAACCAAGCGTAAGCGACATCATTAAGGCTGCCGAACTGAAGCGACAGAAGGAAGTGTACGGACAAAAGAAAATACAAAATAACTCGTTGCGCACCTTTGATTTGGAGTAGTTTACTGGTTTTCAAAATACATAAGTTGTGCACATTTAGTAAGAAAGCTTAGGAGGCGTCTGCGGCCAGCAGTGGCGTACGCGGCGTCCACGAAAAATTTGAAGTCATCCGAGTACATGCAAGGATCCAGGAGTCACCCAGATCAATTTACCGCTACATTAAGGGACAAAAATTAAAGAATTCAAGCGAGTCCGAATCCTGGGATTATAGATAGAAAGCAATCTCTGTGCATCACACACCACTCACATTCTGAGTACTACCAATACTCAGATTTCGAGGGTGAAAAAGCCCATCACCAGACATCGGCAACGCATGAGGGAGGAGGACACCATTCGGCTGGTACAAGCTCTAATGATCAGCAGAAGAACCTACGGCCTCCCTTATAACGCTAGCACAAAGACAGACGAATCTCAAGAGGAGGCCATCATCATAGGCGCGTACAAGACGGACCTGGACTTTCTCCTCAACACCTCGGACGAGCATTTAGAGGCTCTAGGACTTCACACCTACAGACAGCTGTCGGAAGAAGTGCTGTCTTTAAAAAACCCGCCTGAAAAGTAAAACAGCTTGCACGGCCATTCTCCATAGGACTGGTACTGCGGAGGATCAATACGCCCTTGAACCTCAGAGACGCCCCTCAACATCTCAGAGGTCACGTCAAAGCAAACCCGATTCCGAAACACATGCACCAAGAGATGCACTGAGGAAGACGACAAGCCTTAGACTCACGGCTGAGAACCAAACGACAAGACGATCCGCATGCCGTATATGTGATTAGGATATATGTTTCCTGGTGTTTAACGTCCCAAAGCGACTCGGGCTATGAGGAACGCCATAGTGGAGCGCTCTGGATAATTTCGACCACCCGAGGTTCTTTAACGCGCAATGACGACGCACAGCGCACGGGACTCTAGCTTTCTAACTCCATCGAAATGCTACCACCGCGGTGGGTCAGCAGCCGAGCACCATAACTGCTGAGCCATCGCGGCGGCGAAGTGTATGTGGATGTGGCGCTCTACTGGGAGAGGAAAGCGCCCTCTCTGGCAACCATCGACCATAAAATTTTTCAGGGTAACAGCCTTGGTTAAAGCAGATAACTCCGCTGCACATGAGAACATAGCCGCAAATATGCTCATCAAACACCAAGACAGGCTCGGCAAGAAAGCGCACGTCATCACGGACTCGCTTCAGGCTTGTCGCAACATCACAGCGGGCAGACTTCCACATAAGACGGCTGCCATTCTAGGTCCCACCCTTACGGAACACTGCCAAATAACGTGGACAGCAGACCATTCGAAAAGGTCAGTGCCCTAACTCGTGCACTTATTAACCGATCGGAACAACTCATCCCACCCCCACTCAAGCCCCTCTCCTCCAATTACAGGGAACGCATTGAGACCCGGCGCCTACATCACATAGTGTGCTCCCTACGAAATATGCTGAGCGCAGAATACGCCACAGCGTGGAGGCAAATTCAAACAGATTCATTCGCAAACCTCTATAAATACAGCAGAATTTATTCAACACGATAACAGCACACCTGTCCCTGGAGGAGCACCCGCGCAACTTCTTTTCGGCATCTCGTTGGGGTGCCGGAGCAAACGCGAAAACCTAAGGACGCTACACATTTCGTTTCAGCAGTGGGAGGCACAGCTGACCAGCGATACCCTGGAGGGCCAGAAGCACCTAATGCCAGTAATGCTATGGAATTAGGAAACTGCCCACCGAGCTCAAAAGAGGCCCTGCCATATGCTCCCAATAAGATTCTTTTTCTCTCTCTCCTCTTATAAAAAAATTATTTATCTTCGGGGTTCCTGACAACACCTGGCAGCGTCTCTTATGCCATCCACCTTTGCTATTCCGCGGCTTGCTTGCCGACAGCTATGTGTTACTGCCGCCCTTGACCGGAGTATCGTGTCATCGGCGTTAATTTCATGTGCTTGCACTCTAAGAAAAAAGGGTGTGAGAAAGGGGTAAAAAGGACTTTTACCCCCTTTAGAGGACCTTAGGAATAACTTTGCACCAGTTAAAAGCACGCTACTGATCACTTACCCCCTTTTAGAAAACTTACACCCTACTTACGCTCTCTACCAGTGGTAATAACTGCGCGTCCTTTCTTGCCCCCAAAACAGCGGAGTGATTATACTTTGCTCGCATGCCGCGATGGGGCGCTCGTGGAGAATTTTGTGTGACGTGCCTCGATGCGCGTGCCGACTTCATAGAGGGGCGGGAAAGAATTTATATAATGGTCAATTTCTCTTGTGTGGCAAATACATCAAGTAAAAAGATTAAGCTTAGCAGTCTACGCTCAAAACGGAATTCAAATGCTTATATCTTTTTTCCTTATAGACTGTTCCTAGTACGACTAAAAACATTCCATGCTTTAATTTGACATGATGCGGCGATCAGCTCAAACGCTCACGTTCTTTGCGCATTTAATCTGTGTCCGTTTCAAGCAGTGCATATTTCCTCCTCGCGCTCAGCTGCACGTAATGTCAAGATCGGCGGGCCCTGATTTAGTGTCATGATTAAACTTGCACTATAAGCTCACGCTCGTCTGTAGGACATAGTGCTTTACATAATACTTCATTTGATGTTACGAGTGATAAAGCAAATGCAATTTGCCCTTGACAGCCTTGCCGTTAACAGGACTGGGGGTGAGCCCAAGGTAATCTTTTACAAAGGAGCAGAAAGAAATAGGGAAATCCTGAGTGGCGCATACGCAGGTGAACCTACTGATTTGTGGGAAGGAGTCTTGGGTCCTCTGACGCTTTCTCCTCCTCCCTGGCAATGAAATTTTTTGTTTATTTCTCAATTAAATTTGAAGATGACTTTTGAATGCTATACGCCAAGAGAAAAACAGAAAGCAGAAAACGTGCTTGTCATAAATAATTATGGTGTAATCAATAAAAGAGTGCTCAAACTTTGTTATAGCTCACATTTCTCATGGCACACTCGCAAATTCCTGTAGCAAGGGCTGGGCAGGAAAGGGGAGAAAGAAGGCGCCTTTGGCCACGTGTCACTGCAGCAATTAGCCCAAAAGTTTTTGTCGCGAGTCAGCTTCTCCAGATTTTTAATCCGCTTTGTGCTGCTTCATTCTTTCGGCGAAGTTCCTGGTCACGCCGATATACGGCGCCGAGTGCTATTGTGCTCCTGCGCAGAAAGCTCTTACTTGAACATCATTCAGACGCGGGCAATGTTAACACTCCCTAGGAATACTTGCCCCCTCTTACATACAAGGTCTACGTTCGGTGACCCGGCGGATGACTAACCGAAGGCGGGATAGAGCAGCGGACGCGCAGCTCGGAAGCTACGCTAACCCATCACCGTGCTGTCCTTGCTGTCTATGCACAGCGCTGACTTCCTGCTCACAGGAGTACACTCAAGGGTTTGAAGTTATCCCGCATTAGAACCTTTTCGACTGATTTGCTAATGCGAGCGCAAGTGAGCGTGAATCCTAGACACACGTGTGAACACTGCAAGAGCGTTGTGAAACTTATTTTTTATTAAGTATACTTTTTGACTGAGCAAATTTCAATACGTTCAGGTCAGCGCACAAATCTGTGTCCCACATCTTGTGAACCATCTCTACATGCACATTTTATCTGTTATATATGTGTGTGTATGTGTCTAAGGCTTCGTAAATATATGTAAACTAGTAGCTGTATTTTTAGTATACATTGGCTTGATTTGCTCTCCTGTCACAACTACAAGCTGACATTTGCTTGATTTTGATATCTGGCACATTGTATTGGCCGTTATTTAATAATAACGCTTGGAAGATCTTTCAAAGTATGGATGGTTCATGGTTTATGAGGGTTTAGCATCCCAAAGCGACTCAGGCTGTGAAGGATGCCGTAGTGAAGTGCTCCGGAAATTTGGACCACCTGGGGATCTTTAACGTCCACTGACAGCGCACAGTACATGGGCCTCTGGACCTTCGCATCCACACAAATTCGACCGCCGTGGCCGGGATCGAACCCGCGCCTTTCGGGTCAATAGCTGAGCGCCATTACGACTGAGCCACCGCGGTGGTTTCAAAGTATAGAAGATATGACAATACGTACCAGAGTTGTACGTAACGCATTACATGTAACTGATTACTTGTAATCAGCTGCACTTTCTTGCAATTTTGTGATTATTTTTTTTATTTTTTTTTACGGAAAAGTTCCAGGCAATTCAATTACTTTTTCTGTAGTTGATTACTGGTAATCAGTTCCTTTTTTCCAAAAAAATAAAGCTGGAACCACAGGTACAGCTTTCCTGACGGCAAGCAGTTCTCTTTGTGACCGAGCGACAACAGACCGGTTGCCGAGAAG
Source organism: Amblyomma americanum (assembly GCA_030143305.2). Taxonomy (NCBI): domain Eukaryota; kingdom Metazoa; phylum Arthropoda; class Arachnida; order Ixodida; family Ixodidae; genus Amblyomma; species Amblyomma americanum. The sequence goes on along the minus strand of JARKHS020016980.1, from coordinate 40,254 downwards.
CATCGCGCACGACCATGTCCGCACCACAACCGTGTCCACGCCGTCTTCTATGAGAGTTCTCCTCCCGAGAGGTATCACGTGACCGCTCTGTAGCCCCCCCCCCCCCCCGATCTTGACAGATGGGGCCGCAGCTTACCTCTCATTACACCCAAAATCGACGCAAGGTGTTCTAAATGTGATCAGTGCAGCCGCTGATCGCTTCGCGAGTAAACGTAGGAACATTTTTGACCGCAGCTTCGAAAAACAATTGCCCTCAGAAATTAACAGCGTAGAACAAATCATTGAAAACTAAACATTTTGACATATTTGTCTGGTTGGGTTTGAAGTCTTGTAATAATAGCACATCTCCAAACAAAAAATTTAATTTTTGGTTGGAACATTCCGAGGACTCCGACCATAGAATCAACTTCGAAGAAACCCGCATCCTGGGAACCGAAACAAATTAGCACAAAAGGCTCCTTCTGGAATCCTGGCACATTCAAACCACCGCGAACCACATCAACCGCACAAAAGGAAACCTGCCCCCAGTATATGGCCAGGGACTTCGCTCTTCAACTCAACAAAAAAAAAGTCGCCATTGACCGCCTCCGCACAGTGCGACAACGTGACTAACAGCCTTAACGCCCTCTCTCCCTCCACCATGCCTTTCGCATCACAGCTGTCATTCCTTTGACCCCCTCCTCCCCTCTATACTTAAAAGACACTAGCTACAGCCCTCAGTCACCCCTGATGGAGGAGCCGAGTCAGCCTGGAAACGTTGGGTTAAAATTAAAATTTTTGGTTGGAGATGTGCAGTTTATTAAAAGAAGAAATCATCAAGCAAGCTGCTGCAGTTTACTGCAGTCTGAGTAAATTTGTGTCATGGAACTATAAATGTTGGGAGGAAAGTAACGGAAGAGTAACAGCCTAGTTTTCTGTAATTGTTACGTTACTTTCCTGAGGCTGTAATTCACCCCGGTATTCATATACATTTCTGATGGAGTCATTTCAATTTTACTCGGTTACTTATTTTCCGTAAGGTGTTGAAGAACGATATATAGCGGAGCTTTTAGTTTTCTTTCTAGCAATAGTAGTAGCTATTTGTCGTACATGTAAGAATCAGCAGGAACAGAACCCGAAAAAAGGGTTTTTCCGCACAAGTGCGCGCACTTGCTCATTTTCTAACTTATACGCAATATTTCAAATAACTTATATTAAAGCACGTTTGCACCACCTTCGTAGTGGCTGCCATTTTAGAGGCGAGAAGCGCGAGCTTCTGTACATTCGGCATATTTCCTACCGCACACTTTTTTCAGTATTCAACCTTCAAGAAAACAGGCGACTTTTTATGCCGACAGTTTACCAAGGAATTTTTTTACATATGCGCAGAAGCAAGCACCCGGCCGGGAAGGGCCACCGCACGTGCACAACAGGCGTACCGTAAAACCGGTAGTATGTCTCCGGTATGCTAAATCCCTCCACCAAGAAAGCACACGCGGGGGACACGCGTAATCCGGTGCGGGGAGCGAAAAGAGGAAAAGAAAAAATCTGCCCGCAAAAGGAGGAAAGGGTGAGGGGCGGGAATGAAAGGGTGCAGAGGACGGGTGGGTTCGCTCATTCGCCCTTCCGCGAATACAGCGCTACCTGTCTTGGCACTGCCTTGTACTGAAAGCTGCTGCAGGGCGCAGTTTGCACTTCGCGTCTCTGGACAGTGCCTGTCTAGCTATCTGTACCTGTGGTGTGCAGTCACCGAGCGAATAACGCGTTTCGATAGCCTGCCATCAGGCTAACTGCGATGACGCCATATCAGTCCTGGTAAGTACGGTCGAATGTTTATCTGCTTGTATTTTTTAGAGGGCGGGTGGTGGTGGGGAATAACGCTCATGTTCACTTTTAGTAAAACAACTCAATTTCGCCCTCACCAGTTCATGGATCTTAGAAAGATATGGTCCAAATAGTCATGGTCCAAATTGTGCAATGCACCCTTGTATCTCCAGTAGTAAGTTTCAGATGCGAAGCAATTAGCTGTTTTCGACATACTCGCCTTTCTTGAACTCTTGGCGGCGGGTGTACGTTGCAAAATGCATGCAACCTCAAGCATGAGAGCAGCTAATGTGGTCTTTCAGCTTCAGAGGGTGAGTCCTACTTTCTTTCAGAACCTTGATGATTGCTCTGAGTGGTTGAAGTTTAAAAATTGATTAAACTGGAGTACAAACTTTTTTTATGATGAGACCCAAAGCCATATGGAATCTTTTTTTCGAGACTCAGCTGAGTGGCGCGGTCAGGATTTTCTCTTCTTTTTAATCCACAAAAAGGGCCTGTTTTTTCCCCCAAACTCGAGCACTAGCTCCATGCTGCTATGGCCCTGCTTAACCTTCACCCGCAAACATTTTTGTATCGCTATTTCAAGTCACTTAATCCTCACGAGAGTTGACAACTTGCAAAATAGACCATTCGCAGAAATGTGTAAGTCAGCTTCTCCGCAAGGCTTGTTTTCCAACCAAAAGGTCTCGTTCCCGGACTACACTCTCGCATTTTTTATGGAAACGAAAAGAGTGAAGTTCCCTCATCTGAGTAAACTCAGGAATGTCGCCAGTTTACTTCGAAGTGGCCTGGAGAGAGCCATCAAGAGTACAATTGTACTCATGCAGTCAACCTTCGGTAGCACTGCAGTAGAGGCTAGGCAGGAAATAGAAGGGAATGGGCCTTTGTTCCTGTGCGCTGGAAGTAGTGAGCTACCTCAGGCTTAACTTTCTAAAACTTTTCTACTGAACAACACCGTCGCGCTTACTTCCTTCCCTTCCCCCTCCCCCGCGCACTCCTAGCCACAACAAGGAACAGCCCACTCCCCACTGCTCTGTGACGAATGACGGTATCCCTCCTTTTTCTGCCTACACTCTGCTGCAGGCAGTGGGCGGGCATCCGGAGTTTTCATTCGCTCGAAGAATGTGAGTGTGTCCTCTGGGTTCAAAACATTTACCACAGTCTTCGTTATCACTTCCTGTTCTTGCCACGAAAGGGGAGATGGGTTAGTCGGTTCCGAAATAGATTAAGGGGAATCCAACCGTTTTCTGAAATTGCGAGACTGCTGTCTGTAAACGAGTACTTTTGGTCGGAAGACATCCTTTTGAAGAAGCTGACGTATATAATATTGCAAGTTGTTGCAGAAAGAAACGCACTATCTCAGTGCACATGCGCTTTTGTTGCGCGCAGGCGACAAAAATTCAGCCATAATTTGGCTAGCTAGCGCCGACAGCATAACTGGACAACAGCTGAACAAGAGCTCACTTCAGGTCATTTTTGTTTGTAAAAAATGTTCCATGGTCATACACTGACTCTAACTAAATGGTAGCACCACTGCATGCACGATAGCAACGGAGTGAGTGAATACGCCCTGCTTATCATTTTACAAGCGTCAAATATACTGCGGTATGGTTTCTTATGTCTTGCAGATTTCAGCTGCAAAATCGGGCCCCTTTGAATCAACGGCCAAAAAAAGCTGTAATTGAAAAAAAAAAAAACTAGGCCATATACGGAAGTGGGAGCTGCGCTCTATACTTCCACTGCATGTGAGATGTGTACTGCACACCAAATGTAGGAGCCTTCTAGTTGGGTCTAGCTGGTGGGGCATGCATGTTCTTCAATGAGTATCATGATTTGGTATCCAGAGCACGTGTTGTTCATTTTTTTACTTATTTCTTGGCCTGTACAGCATGCTCGCTTGGAAAACACCACACATACGTCTTCGCGCTTCAGACCAAATTGTCGCAGATTAAATTTTGATCTCATAATTACAATTTATGCGAGAAATGTGTGTACTGCCCGTCATGTTTCAAGGATTTCTTTTTGTCACACAGGTTCGCTTGGAGAATGGATGCCATCATGACGTTGACAGAAGACTGCTGAGTTATGCTGCTATTTTAAATTCAGTAAGAAATAAACCCTGTCGTGCATACTGGTGTACAATCACTGGAGTCCGAAACTGCACTCTGAAGTGCAGCACGGCACGCCACAATCTTATCGCACTAACACGAACATAACCAGGAATGTGGAAGAGAAAAACATCTGTGAACTTAATGGCAGTGACGTGCTTTTCATGCCTTTTCAGCAAGCAGCTTTGTTCTGTAGGTGTATTGTAATGCTGCGTTTGGTTTCGATGTGTGTAATACATTAAAGTAGATGCACCATTACCGGCACCTACAAAGTGAAGTGGTTTTCTTTACAGGCCCAAAAACGATCTTACTTACTTTAATAACAATGGATGCCTAGTATCACAGCGAACGTGCCTGTGCATTACATTCGAGAAGTTGTAACAATACACTGTAATATGGGATACATTCCTCTGGACGGTAACGTTACCCGTCCAAAAGAGACGTAAGGATGCACCTAAAAGAGCAAAACATACACACTTTCAGAGCAATGTTATGCCAACTGACGTGGTGCAAAGTTGCACCATAGGAGCGTTGTAAAAAACTCATTAGGTAACTATAGCCCCTGCGAGGGTAAGCTTACGCTTACGTTACCCTTCATAACATGGCGTAAAGGTGCACCTAAAATGGGAACCCATATGCTCTTGCAGAGCAATGTTACGCCCATTGATAAGGTGCAAAGTTGCTCTGTAGGAGGGTTGTAGTAAGCTCTTCAGACAGGAATAACCGTAGCCCTTGCGAGTATAAGTTTGCGCCCTGGGATTGAGCATAAACTTATTCCGAGTGGGCGCAAACATGCACCAGAAAGTGAAGCATATGCTTACACTTTCATGGCCTAAGCGTTAGTCTTACTGAGGAGGGGTAACGTTATTCATCAAAGGGTTATACTTACACTTGTCCCGACGGAATAACATTACCCCGATAACAACCTAAACATTACACTGTGCGCACTTAGTCCCCCGACGAAGGGGTAACGTTACTCCAAAAGGGTTCGCCACAGCGTCAGTGGATTTACCCCCTCAAAGGACTAAGACCACTCCTTTTTTTCTTAGAGTGTGTTTACTCATTGTCTTCGCGCTACGTCGCTCGCGTCCGAAACATGTGCACACTTGTTTTTTGGAATACCAGCCGCAGTTACAGTTGTAGGGTTTTCACGCTGCTGCCTTCGGAAAGACGGTGCGGTTCGAGACGATGAGCAGACAGCACGCGAAAAAAAACTGGTGCTCCTCAGGTTACCGTGCAAATGGCAACTGCATTTCTGCAGTCACATTGCAACTGCAGGGTGCTAGAGTAGCTTTGGTATTGTGATATGCCGTTGGCATCGAGAGCATACATCTCCCAGCAAGGTGCCTTATAATGCTTTTTCGGGAGGAGTCAGATGAGACTTCAGGATGATCACTTTGGTAGTTATCACAAAAGCGCATGTTCCGCAGTGAATTCTGTTAATTTGCTGGCGCCTGCAGTGCGACCGTATGATTGTAATTTGTGCCGGCAGTACAGACTGAAATACTGCATGAGAATTATATGAGCTCGTGATGAAGAAACTCTAGCATCGGCGCGCACTGCTGATTTGAAGAATATAGATTGTTGATATACCTCTATATGTTGAGGCAGTGCATACCTAATAATGATATGTGTTGCCCTATCCTTTGCAAGTTCGAAGTGAACTCTACCTGGAACGTTTGCGCTACGTTCTTGTTCCAAAGCACTAAACTGCGAGTGAAGAGCATTGCTTGCACACTGAATTTTGGTTATGTTATGAGTTCTTGACAAAGCCCTCTTATTATCTTAGATTAGGGCAGAGAATGCTTCGGCGAGTCGTGTGTGTTGGGGTTGTCAACTAAAAATATATGACTTTTATTAAAAATTTGCACTGTTTTCTATTTTTATGTCAGTTAAGCTCAATTGGCACAATCCTGTCACAACCCATTGCTCGCCAAAATAATACCGTCAGTTCATTCTGGCTTCCGTCGCGCTATCCAGATCATGCATTGAAACATCAATGCTCTAGCATGCTGCCGAAAGCATTTTATTTATTGCATCCAGGAATGTTTTCAGTCGCGCATCGAAATAATTACTATGCTTCTGATATTAAAAAATCAGGAGAAAATGTAAACTTATTCATATCATAAGCCAAATGTCATGTCTTTTCCTAAAGCGATAAAGAGATAGGCCCATGAAAACCGCAAGCGGAGCACAACACCAAAGACGCAGTGTAAATCCAAATATGTGTAATACCGCAACTGAGGCGTCGTTAGCCTCCTGGTTTAGGCTTCCTCGAAAAATAGATTTATTGGGGCACATGAACGTCTTCCTCTTGCATGAGCATGCTTATACTCATCTTTTGCATCCAGTAGTCTGATGAAAAAAATGAGCACTAAAATTCTAAAATTCTTAGGTAAAGCGAACCGCTCAACGTAAATGGACGCTTATGTGCTTTTGTGGTATTTCTATTAATATTCGCACCACACAACACGAGCCTTACCCACCGTGGTGGTCAGTTGTTATGGCGCTCCGCTGCTGGCCTGAAGTATGCCGGTTCAATTCAGGCTGCAGCGGTCGAATTTCGACTGATGCGAAATTCTAGAGGCCTGTGTGCTGTGCAAAATCAGTGCACGTTAAAAGACCCCAGGTAGGCAAAATTTCCGCAGCCCTGAACTACGGCGTCGGTCAGAGCCTGAGTCGCTTTGCCGGTCTCACTGCTGGCTCACCTTTCATCACGTGGGAATCGGATGAACTTTGCACAAGTTTTTGGTTCCGGTGTTCGGGCGCTATACTGCAGCATATGAAGAATGAATCGCCTTTCTGCCATGGAGGAGCTGCAGGCACTTTCACGATGTATTTCATGTCGAAAACGCGGAACGAACACTAGGTCTTGCACGGTGAACTACTCAATAAACGGAAGAAGCCGCGCCGCTGACGCGCTCTCATCTACCAGCGGTCACAACAGCCGCGAATGCCCCTGCTCTGGCCATCAAAATGCAACAGAGAAAAAAAGAGTTTCGTTGGATAAGAGTAAATGAAAAGGGTGAAGACCAATTGTAAACTTAAGCTCATTTGTACAAGTCATTGTAAGTGTTGAAAATAGAACGCGAATGGCGCGTTTGCAAGAAGGATTAGTGTGCTGACCAGGTGCGCTGCAGTGGTTGAAACCGGAACTAGATGTAGCTACCTATTCCTGCCTCAGCAGTAAATCGAGGCCAAGCGCAGCCGCATTTCTGTATTGCGTCTTGCGTCCGCGCTGACTTCGCGTCCGCGATATACTTCAAAAGCCAGTAAATTTCTCATCGCAATCGCCGGTAAATTTTTCAGCCGTACTGTTTTGAGCCCCTGATGAAGAAAAGAAGGCTTTCGTGAAGTCATGTTTTTATGTTGCATGACAAATTTATTGTCTGGCGAATGGCTCCCGTAGACAGTTCAACCTCTATTTGGCCGCCTAATAGGTCCAGTAGGATGTCGTGGTCGCGATGGCATTGGAGGCCTGCTGCCGCCCGGCGGCCGTGGTCGCGGGGGAAAAGGAGGTCTGCCGCCGTTCGAAGGACGTGGTCGCGGGGGCAGCGGAGGCCTGCTGCCGGTCGGAGGTCGCGAGGACGAGTCCGGCGGTGGCGGTGGCGGAAAATTAGGTCTTTTTGGTGGGGTTGGACGCCTGGCAGATCCACTAGACATGCTAGGCGGCGGTGGCGGCGGCGCAGGTCTTGCAGGCTTCGCTGAAGCGCTTGCAGGCAAGTTTTGAGATGATGATCCTCCCGATGGTGCAGGTAGCGGTTGCCCTGCTAGCAGATGGTGCTTGCGGTTGAACTGGAGACACATGTGGTTGTGTCTGCGGAACACCTGGTGCATTATTCACACCTCGCCCTCCCAGTCCGTCTTGTCCCATTCCTGTCGCGTATCCCATACTTCCTCACTCCCATTCCTTGCATTCCCGTTCCTGGGGCGTATGCCATACCTCCTCCACCGAATCCTCCTCCAATTCCCATTCCTCCCCCTCCGAATCCTCCTATTCCCATTCCGCCCCCTGCCATCATTCCATTTGCCAGAGTTCCCAGCGCTCCAACTACCTGTGATCCCATTCCTCCCATTTGTCCATACTGTCCATAAGAAGAGCCATAGCCACCACCCGCCCCATAATACTGTCCTGGCATGCCACCTCCAACACCAGGCTGGTGTGGCTGAGCCGGTCCAGCTGAAGGTGAAATCGCTCCTGGTGGCATTTGCCCAGGTGCGCCGGGCAGCTGGGAAGCTTCGCGGGGACCACTGGCAGTGCCTGGCGTAGGCTGCTCAGAAGGTGCCGGGTCATTGCCAGTACTCTTGCAAATTCCCTTGGCTGTGTCAGTTGGGCTAAGTGGGTTGGTCATACATGTGCAACCGCTGCCGCACTCGCCATTGTTGCCAAGCAAGGAGCACTCCTACGAAAGGAGAGAAAACCGGATCGCCATATTTAATTCAATATACTGAAAAATGAGAAGGTATATAGTCTATAACACAATTGTTGGCATTTTACACCGCAGCGGATATCTAATCGCAACAGCATGGTACATGTATGTGAACAACAAAGAGAAATCCTGATAACGGAATATTTTGTTTTGAGGGCTCTTATGAAAATTATCATGTTGTTCTGGCAATCGAAAATTACCATGCCATCTGAGAAGTATAAACAATAGCTCGCGATATACTCGGTTTGCTGCGAGTACAATTTACTATGACTACACCACGAAATAATGACGGATTTTAGAACCCAATCTCAACGCCACGAGAGTATTTGTGCCGAACGGTTTGTGAAACGTCCTAAGCATCGGCTTGCTCTACAATAAAATTGTCCTGATCTCTATCTAGTGGTAATGATATTCAGCATGCGGCAGATCTTGTATAGAACAAAGCATGGTGCTTTTAGCTCCCAATAATGAGACATCATCGAGTAGCCCCACTTCTTATCTCAGAACACGCAGGTACTTCTTGTAGTAAGGCTGCGGAATTAAAGAAATCAAGCCAGATAAGAGTACTCCTATCATGCGCGGCGCAGATCCACAATCACTTCCATATTCTGTGTTTGTACGTAGTGTATGTTGCCCTCTACCACTATCCTTTCTCACTTTCGCTCCCGCCTTTCTTTCCTCTACCTGTACTTTTATTCCCGCTAGTCGCAGCTCAGGTGCTTCAAGTTTCGATGGCAGATGCCGCTTCTAGCAGCATCTTTTCCTTCCATTGTTATTTTAATAATAAGTAGCCACTAACAGCAGCAACCAGCCAGATAGTAAGAACAGGAAAGGTGCGGCGTTTGGTGTTTCTCTCCGGACACAGCAGTCTGTTTTAGAATGATGATGTAAATGTATTAACAATCTTTACTAACTAAAGACCGCCTCAATATCCAAGCATATTCCCCTTTAGAAGTTGTATTCTGATCTATGCTGCTGAAATCTGTGTTTCCCATCATGCTTGTCTGTGAACAGCACTATTGGTTTCTTTATAGAGCTGAGCTTAGCACAAGTAGCTTTTAACCCGTCCCCGAAAAGTGAAGAAGGAACGAAAGAGGATTATAAGGAGTTTCTTATCACACCTTCTTGCACAGTAACCAAACAAAATTCAATCCGCATAAATTTGTTAGTCCACTTTATGTCCATGAAAGTGAATCGAAAAACATTCCTTCTTACTCAATGTGATGCAAGTTCAGAGATCTCAGCCCAGACCAGGAGAGCGGCTGAGCAAAGATTTATAGCAGGATTATTCCCGTCACCTCAATTGACCACTGGAACCTCAAAAATCAGGTTACTTGAACTTCTCGGTTTGAAGCGCCGAATAAACTTGAAATTCCCAGACTATATATGCGCCACTGATCCCGGTGATGAGAGCCACGGCAGAACCTTCGTCGGGACGTTTTCTGAACAACTTGAGGCGCCGGGCCGCAGACAGTCGAATGCTTCTTGGGAACCTGTGTGCTCTCGGTGGGGTTGTTTCGCCAAAAGCTGCATCGGCGCTGTTACCAGTTTTAGCATTCTTCCTTTTTCCCACGAAGGTGTCGAAGCGCCTTGCTGGGTGCCTACCTTGGGTTCTTTTGGAATCGAAAGAGTACCCGGGTTCGAACGCGACCGTGGTGGCCGTGTTTCGATGGAGGCGAAAGGCAAAATGTGCCCGTGTGCTGTGCGATGTCAGTGCCCGTCAATTATCCCTAGGTGGTCGAAATTAAGCTGTAGACCTCAAATAAGGCACCTCTTTCTTCTTGCACTCCCTCCTTGCCTTACTGCTTAGTTTTAGTATCCGCCTAGATACGTGACACACTTACTGCGCCAATTCATTTCTCCAAAACCAGTTTTCATTTTTCAAGTTCAATGGGCCGATGGCTGGGCAAGGTACGTTGTAAAATTGTGTTGGGCGTAAATTGTTGCTACAACATTCAAACAGAAGGCAAGTGTTGCAGAGGGCGGCAGATGACCACGTGGCCGGATGAAATCAGGCAGATCTAAGGTTAAGCGGCCCGCATCTGATACAGGACTTGGTTAATAGCTTTGTCCTGGAGCGGATTTAGGATGTTGCTGCTGCTGTGATGATGATGATGATGATGATGATGGCACTATTGACGCTTAACTACGGGCCAAGTCATGTTATCAAAACTGCGCATTATTAGAGTGCTTAAGGTACCTGCCAGAAGTAGGCGATCGGTTCATCGATTATATGTGCGGAGGATGGCGCGATTGTCATTACCTGCAAGTTTCGGAATCAAAGTTTTGCGAATTAAGTTTTAAAGATATTTGTGTGATACTTAAGGAAAGACTTTCAATGTACACTGGGCTGCTTGAGAAGTAGTGTGAGCGTCGCTTTTGTTGTGTTGATTTACTTGATGATGGAGGTAGCAGCCGTAATTACAAAGCAAAGCGTGGCGCCTAAACGCCAAAAAGAAACATGTTATTCCTTCGTGAATGCAAACCAATGGAGTTCTCTATAGCGGTCTTTAACTCGCTAATCAACTCAACGCTCATTTTTTAAATGTAGGCTATTCCACTTCGTATACTCATCCTTTATCTGATATATCAGTCGATTCCTGCTTGTTTCCAGCATGTTAAAGTTTAATATTTTTATCCCCTGCATCTGTCGATGAAACTCTCTTCATTATTAATTCAATACGCAATACATGCTCTCCTGGCCCAGATGGCATCGCTGCACTTCCAATAAAAGCTTCTACAACGTTTTTTTGAATACTTCTGGTACATATTTTAATCAAATGCTTCTTACAGGTCAATTCCCAGATAAAATGAAATCCGCCCGCGTAACAGTAACTTATAAAGGGGGCAATAAAAATGATCTCAACAATTATCGTCCTATTTCCATGCTGCCTTTATTTTCTAAAGTTGCTGAGCGAGTGATCTTGACCAGAGTATACAAATTCCTGCATTCTCATAATATCATTCGTAAGCAGCAATACGGATTCCAGCCTGGAAAATCCACGCAGACAGCTCTGCTAGAAATAAAAAGTAATCTGATTTTTAATACTGAACATAAGCTTTACAGGTTTGGTGTGTTTCTTGACTTTACCAAAGCCTTCGATTCCATTAAGCACAACATTCTGCTTCAGAAGTTTATACACGCATGGTATTCGTGGAACACCTCAATGTTTACTACAAAGCTACTTGTCTAACCGTACTCAATATACGAGACTCGACGGTGCCGTATCCGGCTCAGAAATAATAAACTTTGACGTTCCTCATGGTTCTAAACTGGCGCCCCTTCTTTTTACACTATTGCAAATAGCATTCCAACTTATTCTAACGTCATTTTATATGCAGATGACGCGAAGGGTTTTTTTCCGGTCCTAAACTTAGCGAACTCGAGCATCATTCCAACTCTTGGCTACATGAGCTGATGCAGTGAACAAATTGTAATTGAATGTTACGGAAACAAAATGCATGTTTTTCGTCCTAAAAATAAGCCTATACACTACCCTATCAAAATCCAGTTCAACAATACCCTGATTGACTCGGTAAGCTTCTGTAAATTCTAGGCGTTTTTTTTCGCATTGACATAGGCTGGGTTGACCATACAATTCGTGTTCGTTTGCAGGTAGCTCAATCTATTGGTGTGCTCAATCGCATCAGGCACCTGTTCCTTAGGCAGACTAAAAGGCAGCTGTATTTTTCTCTAATACATTCTAAATTGGTACAACCAACAAATCTGACTGGGACAGATTACTTTATTTACAAAAAAGAGCTTTGCGCGTATGTTCCCCAGACCCTTCTACGGGCGACTGCTGATTTCAGGCCTTTCATATTCCTCCATTCCCACTGTGTCTTAAGTGTTCTGTTGGTGCGCATATTTTTCAGATAATTAAGCAGGGCATCACATCTTTCAGACAAACACATGTTAACAGAAATGTAGACTACAACCTACGTGTTATTTCTCTTATCTCCACTCGCGGTCGGACTAAATACGTCACCCAGCACATAGATAACCAAATTATTATAGCCTGCAATGCCAATTCGCATATAATCTATTATGGTTCAACCACAGAATAGATTTTTCGATTTAAAAAAATTTAGTTGCAATTTTCACTTGTTCCTGATGCACCAAAGACTGATGACATGTACTGTTGGCCCTAGTTCCATTATCTTTTTTTGTAGCGAATTATTTCGTTCCTGCTGTAGTTTCTGTGTTTATAATGTGATGCATCTTAATATCAAACCTCGTAAAAACATAAATTGAGGATACATTTTTGGTTGTTTTGAGGAAAATGGATTTGTCAATCCTTCCGCCAATGATGAGTCACCCGGGGTGAGGCCTCGTCGGGCAGCATGCTGTTTTCTTTCCTTTTGCCCGGAGGCACGTACTGTGTTTCATGTCCGAATAAACTTATTTCATTTTGATTGACAGTCGCCACTACCAGCACGCTATTCGTTGTTTTCTTTTCGTGATTGCTGTTATCACACTAGAAGGATAGCCTGTGCTCTACCAGCGTTAAAAATTTCGTTGCACTCCCGGTGCAATGCTACACCTTGCCAGCTCTTCGAAGGGCTCACTCAACTCGAACCCGAAGAACTAGTCGTGATGACAGATGGCGATGATATGAATTAATGGCTGCGGGCGTAGCACGAGCGCTCCTGCCCGCGCCTCTACCCGCTTCATCGTCTTCTATTCCGTCACAATATTACGCGGTAGTGAGACGTATTAAAGAATTTGATTGGATATCCTAAGCCTTTTCCCTCAGACAGCCCGTCAATATTGACCTACCATGTCCATATGCATGTGAAGAGCGGCATAGCGTCTGCGTGTAAGCGTGAGAATTCCGCCAGAAAGAAGGCACAGGAATCTGTAAGGTCTATCCCTGTCATTCTTGCACTTCTTAAATGAAAAGCGACTGCTTGATTAATGTTTCAGTTGGAATTTGTGGTGCAAGAAGGACGTGTTTTTGAGGAACACAAAGAGGGGCTGTGATAACATCAGCTGTCCTGATTACGTCCTTCATTTTGAAAGCATGCAAAGTATATGGCATATTTACCGTCAACAGGCACTGTTGTCCATTTGCCTCTTGAGGATACCAATGGCTTGCCCTGCATGTAATAAAAAACAAGAAAATGAAATTTATGATATCACTCGACGCTGACTGCAAGTAAGCCGACAGCTAACACCTCTCCAGCGTCTATGAGACGAGCGTTTCTGAATGCCGGTCTGCCCTTTCTTACAAACTAAAAATAAACAGATTGATTGGATGCCAGTAGATTTTATATTTTTACTATGAATAAACAAGAACAGAAGAGTTGTGGATATTATTACGATATTGCCCCGTGGTGGAGACAGCGCAATGAACAATGGACGACCAGTCTGAAGCGACTCTGAAATATGTCCTGTATGGGGACTAACTTACAACCGCATTGAACTGAGCAAATCGGCGGTGGCGACAGCAACAAATGTGCTTGGCGTTCGTCGAAGAGCAGAACGGCTGCTCTGGACAATGCTCAATTTAAAGATTACATAGCAAGTCCTGGAAAAGGCCTTAAAATAGCCTTGTAACAATCGCCAACAACGTAGAGTAGCTGCGAAGGGCTACAAATTTTTCAGGTCAGCGTGGTCGCATCTATCATCACAGACTGATAAAGCCGCGAGCCGCCTGTTTTAAGCATAAAAATTGGAGGGGATGCTTTAGCTCCGCATTAAGGGTGTGATGCGACAGTATAACGGAGATGGTCATCGCCTACTTTACATTTTAGACCACTGGTAGTCCTCATAGCCCTGCTGGGGCAGTGGTTAAATGCGTATCCAGACGGCGAGGCACTGGCTGGCCCGCGGACCGGTCACGTTGGGTCGACGGCGCGTGGCCGGGCCAGGCCTGGCCGGCGACAGCATCCACACGGCGGACCATAAGAGCAGACGACAAGACGGGCCAAGCCTCTGTGATTAGCTTGGAGCAACGCTCTACTCACGCTTCGACATTCGGCAGCGAGAACAAGCGGAACACGCCGCCGCACGCAGAGATTCCGCCGAAATTCCCAGCGGAAAGCTCGATCGGTACGGGACAGATTTCTGCCGCGGCGAGGAGGAGGAGGTTGCATTCGCACAGCGACAAACACGGCGGCGCGCTTCGAAGCCGCACCGCTCGCTTCGGACTGTATTCACCGTTGATACTGCCTTTTTTGTTGCGTTCACTGGAAATAAATGGCGCACCCATTTCTCGCTTGGTCTCACCTCGCCCATAACAAGACGTACGAGCTGAAAGATTTGATTTATTTTTAATTTAGTGTGAGGATTGCGCCCCTTCTACGCGGAGCGTCCGTTTGTTGACAGAAATAGTTACCCGTCCTAACAGCTAGATGGCGCCATTAGGCAGAGAGCATCCTCGCGCCTGTGTTTGCACACGCTGAACTAAATGTTGAAATGCTGTAACATGCCGAAAAATACCTGCACATAGCGTACATAAGAGAGCATACGCTTATGACACGTAGACAGCGTCAATTGTTGCTGTTTCTAACCTTATCTGTGTACGTCGCGAGCGCCGACGTTTCGACTAATTTCGCTCGCTGTCGCCGCCGAATGCCCAAGTGTGAACAAGCCACAAAGCTGTACTAAGGCTAAAAAGTAAAACGTGGTGTCGTCGGACCACCTTGACATGCTAACAGTGGACGCAAGACTACTTTCACTGGTGTCGCCTCGACTGCCGGGAGCACCGAGCCGGCAAAGGCCAGTGTGGTGTAGTTTCCAGACTTGATGTGTGCGAGTAGGGTAGAAAGTCCGTGATCCGCCGCCAGATAAAAAAGTTCTCGCATTTCTCGCGCGATTCGGCCCGCGGATCATGCGCGGACCTCGTAGACCGGAAGCGAAACCCCACGTGACCGCTAGTCCACGGGTCAAGACAGGTCCGTGGTCCGTTGTCTGGATGCACCTTAAGCGACGGGCCACTGCTCTGCGAATACATGTGCTGCCAGCGGTGGCCTTGTGCGACCCATATTGCTCTTGCCGAGCCACATATCAATAATTTAACGGTCACCTGCCATGGTAGGCAGTTTTCTGCCTATTCTATAAGCAGGTTGTGATGATGTCGCAAGGTCACGTGATCTAGGAGGCCCACATACTTTCTAGATCACTCTCTCGTGCAACCTGCCACACTGTGGGAGAAGCTGTTAAGCCGACAGCTACTTACGCTCTTTAGTGTTTTCGCGGTGGACGGCCATGCGGAGAGCTCCGAGGACTCTCCGCTTGGACTGGAGGCGTACAGTGACCTCAAGTTAACGTATAAAGCTTGAGAGGTCTTAATGAAACGCGGCTTTACAGCACTTATATGTGACCTAACGCGTCGCTAAGCTAAAGAGTACCCTTTATCGGTCCTCTCAGGACATGCAAAAAAAACATCAAAGAAAGTGTACCGGGAAAGAGGTAAGCCACTTCAGGCTGTGAGTGAAGGTGAAGACATACTTTATCGCCGAAAACATAAGTTGAACGCGGTAAGCTCGCAAGTCATCAACAAAATAGTAATGGAAGCCGGTCGCGCTGTTTGCCTGGAGGGGAAGGAGCTGATGGTGGCGGCTCTTGTGCCGCGAGAACCGCCAGGGATTCATCCTCACGGGCCAGCTGAAACAATGGAAGTCAGAAAAGGCGGCTTCCCATCCAGTGGTGACTGGATATTGTAAATGCTTGAGTGCGGCTAGCACTACGCACGAAAGATCCTAAAATATATTTCATGGCCACGCCTAAAATCGACGTCGATATATACTAAATTTCTGGCTTGAAATCAACATGCGATTTTTAATTAAGGCCTTCATGCCATACAGTGGAAACTTGCACTAAATCTTTTGCCCTTAGCATTTTGCCAGCTATATACTTACAGCAAAAAAAGGACTTGCAGCTTAATCAGCCGAAGACAAGAACCACTCATCTCTGCCCACCATGAAAATCATGCGGCAGTGCAGCCTGGGGAGGGCTAACGTAAGCAACTTTATATAGGACACAGCCATTTTATTGGTTTGCTTGTAAAAGGACGAATAATGCTCTGGCAGACAACCTTCCCGGCAGTTTGTCACCTCAGCGTGAGAGCCTTCCATAAAAAAAAAGACCACAGACATGCTAAATTGAATTCTTCATAATTTGCGCCTCATAAATTGCTGACGGCGCGCAAAGTTAACAATTATGTTTGATACTTTCTACGTGGAAAATTGGCTGCATTGCGTTTATGAACACGTGAAGCAGTATCTCGAGCAACTGTAATGAGAAAGCAAGAATTTTATTAAAAGGTCTAACTGCGCGAAAACGACAAGTACCGCAGATATAGGAACGAAAATGACACCACGAGCGCATACTTCCAACTGCTTATAATGGATGCAAGCACATGCTAGATATGCGCGGCCGGAAACCAGGCGCGCAACCACCTGTGTCAATACGCACAGTTGCTCTAATTACATGTACACGCTGATCATATTTTTTCCTTCTCTTTCGTGGAGCAAATAAAACTCAAGAAACAAAATCAGAACATTGGAGAAGGCCAGATCAAAGCACGTAGGCAATCAGACATCATTTAGCTCCGTGCTTGAAACCAAGGCATATTAGGAAAAGAACAAGATTCGACGGTAACAATCACCTGTATAAGGATAAGGGGAAAAAATGAAACGCAAGTTCACATTTTATAGGGTAGAATGGAAAACAACAAAGGAAGAAAAATAAAGGCGATGGTCAAAGGATAAAAGCATGGTATGAAGTATGTAAAAACAAGCATGACCTGATGTAAACAACAATGAACGCATGCATGGGTGAATATTAAAACCGGATAAAAGAGTACACTTTCGGGACTGAAGAACAGTGCCCTCTGCGAGTTATTCTTTCTGAAAAAAAAACTTGCCAAAGACTACTGGGGCAACCTAGAGAGCAAATTGGAGAAGAATTGTTGGAAAGGACCCGCTCTTACTTCGGAGCTCAAGTGAAGTAGTGAAGCCTTGGATGAAGGACTCCGGACCGCTACAACCGCCTTCTTTGTCCATGTCCAAGATGTCTTCTAGTTGGTGCCCTATGATGGCGTGTTCGAAGCTATCCGCAAAAAAATGCTCAAAAATGGTGAAGCAGGTTTTGCAAATACTGCAGGGGTGAGCAGAGAGCATTGGTTTGATTTAGTTGGCAGAGTTTTACGTCCTCAATAAAGTAAGGATATGTGCGACGTCGCACTAGAGGTCTTCCGAAATTTTAACCACCTGGGGGCGTGAGCACATCAGCTTTGCTGGCCGCTGCTAGAGAGCACAGTGCTATCGCCTCAGCCGATGCCGCGTCGTAATTAAATGCATTATATTCTTGCGCTGTGCATTGCATATCGTCGTCTTCATCAACTAATACTACTCTGGAACTAAAACACGCTCTCGGTCGCTGTGTATTGCTCGCCGTCGTCTGCTTGAACTAATACTGGAATGGAGCAGAAGACAATGCGCTGGAGCCCATTACGGCGATGTTCTTGAAGCGGCCGGCTGAAGCTCGCTCGTGCTGGAGGACTGCTCCTTGTGCCAGTGCCTCTCGCCCTGCTCCTTCATTATTACTTGTAATTACCTTAAACCCCTACCACATGTTTGAAGCGACAGCTTCACTACGCTAGGTAAAGCCGATTTCGCCTTGCCTTGCCCTTGACCTTGAAGTGAACCTGAGGTTAAGCGTGGCTATAGGCCTTATCATTGTGGTCCCCAATGATGTCGCTCCTCGACCTTTGACCTCTCGATTCGCTGGTAGAGGGCGGTAGAATATGTCGCAGCGTTCATAGGGTGACTAAACTCTCGAGATGAACCATTAATTTAACTGCCACCTGTCAGGGTGGGCGCGTTGTATATCCTGTGTGCGGAACGCACTCAACGTTACAGACGCCAAGCCGTGTCTACTTGCCCGATACACCACAGCTTTCGTTCTCTAGCCAGGTTCAGCAGTTGTTAAACCGCAGCTATTTTTTTAAAAACTAAGGTAGTGAAATATGCCAAGAAATTTTATTTGTTTGCTTATAAAAGGACGAATAAGCTCTGTAGCAGTTTGTCACCTTAGCGTGACAACCGTCCATAAAAAAAAGACCAAAGACATGCTAAATTGAATTTTTCTTAATTTGCGCCTCATAAATTGCTGACGGCGCATAAGGTTAGCGATTATGTTTGTGTAGTTTCTGCGCAGAAAATTCGCTGCATTGCGTTTCTGAACACGTGACGTAGTATCTCGACCAACTGTAATGAGAAAGCACGAATTTTATTTAAAGGTCGGACGACGCGAAAAGGACAAGTACAGCAGAAATAGGAACGAAAACGACCCCACGAACGCATACTTCCAACTGTTTATGATGAATGCAAGCATATAATATAGGCGAGGAAACCAGACGCGCAACCACCTGTGTCAATACGCACAGTTGTTCTAATCAGATATACACGCGGATAACATTGAATCTTTCTCTTTCCTGGGAGCAAAGAAAACTCAAGAAACAATATCAGATCATTGGAGAAGGCAATCAGACATCATTTCGCTCAGTGCTTGAAACCAAAGAACATTAGAGAAGTAAGAACAAGATTCGACAGTAACAATCACCTGTATACAGGTAAGAGGAAAAAATAAAACGCGAGGTGGATATTTTATAGTGTAGAATGGAAAACAACAATGAACAAAAAAAAAGGAGATGGTGAAAGGATAAAAGCATGGTATGAAGTATGTAGAAATAAGCATGATCTCATGGAAGCAAATATGAACACGTGCATGGGCGAACATTAAAACCAGATAAAAGAATACACTTTTGGAGCTGAAAAACAGTGCCCTCTGCGAGTTATTCTTTCTGAAAAAAAGAAGAAACTTGCCAAAGACAGCTGGGGGCTACCTAGAGATCAACCTGGAAAAGAATTGTTGGAGAGGATCCGCTCTTATTTCGGAGCTCAAGTGAAGTAGTGAAGTCCTTGGATGAAGGCCTCCCGACCGCCACAACAGCCTTCTTTGTCCATATTCAAGATGTTTTCTAGATGGTGCAGTATGATGGCGTGTTCGAAACAATCCGCCAAAAAATGCTCGAAAATGGTGAAGCAGGTTTTGCAAATACGGCAGGGGTGAGCAGAGAGCATTGGTTTGATTTAGTTGGCAGAGTTTTACGTCCTAAATAAAGTAAGGATATGTGGGACGTCGTAGTAGAGGCCTTCCGAAATTTCGACCACCTGGGGGCGTGAGCACATCAGCTTTGCTGGCAGCTGCTAGAGAGCACAGTGCTATCGCCTCGGCTGATGCCGCGTCGTGACTAAATGCAACATATTTTTGCGCTGTGCATTGCACATCTCGTCTTCATCAACTAACACTACTCTGGAACTAATACACGCTCTCGGTCGCTGTGCATTGTGCGCCGTCGTCTGCTTGAACTAATACTGGAATGAAGCAGAAGACAATGCGTCGGAGCCCACTACGGCGAAGTTCTTGAAGCGGCCGGCTGAAGCTCGCTCGTGCTGGAGGACTGCTCCTTGTGCCACTGCCTCTAGCCCTGCTCCTTCATTATTACTTGTACTTACCTTAAAACCCTACCACATTTTTGAAGCGACAGCTTCACTACGCTAGGTAAAGCCGATTTCGCCTTGCCTTGCCCTTGACCTTCAAGTGAACCTGAGGTTAACTGTGGCTATAGGCCTTATCATATGTGGTCCCCCATGGTGTCTCTCCTCAACCTTTGACCTCTCGTTTCGCTGGTAGAGGGCGGTAGAATATGTTGCAGCGTTCATTGGGTGACCACCATCTCGCGATGAACCATTAATTTAACTGCCTCCTGCCAGGGTGGGCGCGTTGCATATCCAGTGTGCGGAACGCACTCAACGTTACAGACGCCAAGCCGTGTCTACTTTCCCGATACACCACAGCTTTCGTTCTCTAACCAGGTTAAGCAGTTGTTAAACCGCAGCTATTTTTTTTTTAAAGCTAAGGTAGCGGAATATGCCAAGAAATTTTATTTGTTCGCTTGTAAAAGGACGAATAAGCTCTGTAGCAGTTTGTCACCTTAGCGTGACAACTGTCCATAAAAAAAAAAAAGACCAGAGACATGCTAAATTTAATTCTTCGTAATTTGCACCTCATAAATTGCTGACTGCGCATAAGGTTAACGATTATATATGTATAGTTTCTGCGCAGAAAATTCGCTGCATTGCATGTCTGAATACCTGACGCAGTATCTCGACCAACTCTAATGAGAAAGCACGAATTTTATTAAAAGGTCGGACGGCGCGAAAAGGACAAGTACAGTAGAAATAGGAACGAAAACGACCCCACGAACGCATACTTCCGACTGTTCATGATGAATGCAAGCATATGCTATAGGCGCGGAAACCAGACGCGCAACCACCTGTTTCGGTACGCACAGTTGCTCTAATTAGATATACACGCTGATCCTAGTGTTTCCTTCTCTTTCCTGGGCTAAAGAAAACTCAAGAAACAATATCAGATCAGTGTAGAAGGCTATATAAAAACACGTAGGCAAACAGGCATCATTTCGCTCAGTGCTTGAAACCAAGGCATATTAGGAAAAGAACAAGATTCGACAGTAACAATCACCTGTATACAGGTAAGGGGAAAAAATGAAACGCGAGGTGGATATTTTATAGTGTAGAATGGAAAACAACAATGAACAAAAAAAAGGAGATGGTGAAAGGTTAAAAGCATGGTATGAAGTATGTAGAAATAAGCATGATCTGATGGAAACAACAATGAACACGTGCATGGGCGAACATTAAAACCAGATAAAAGAATACACTTTTGGCGCTGAAAAACAGTGCCCTCTGCGAGTTATTCTTTCTGAAAAAAAGAAGAAACTTGCCAAAGACAATTGGAGGCTACCTAGAGAGCACTCTGGGAAAAATTTGTTGGAAAGGACCCGCTCTTAGTTCGGAGCTCAAGTGAAGTAGTGAAGTCCTTGAATGAAGGCCTCCCGGCTGCCACAACAGCCTTCTTTGTCCATATCCACGATGTCTTCTAATTGGTGCCGTATGATGGGGTGCTCGAAGCGATTCGCAAAAAATGCACGAAAAAATGGTGAAGCAGGCTTTACAAATACGGCAGGGGTGAGCACAGAGCATGGGTTTGATTTAGTTGGCAGAGGTTTACGTCCTAAAGCTAGCAAGGATATGTGGGACGCCGTAGTAGAGGGCTCCCTAAATTTTGACCACCTGGGGGCGAGAACACATCAGCTTTGCTGACCGCTGTAAGAGAGCACAATGCTATCGCCTCAGACGATGCCGCCTCGTGATTAAATGCAACTTATTCTTGCGCTGTGCATCGAATATCATCGTCTTCGTAAACTAAGACTACTCTGGAACTATTGCGCATCTTCGTCTGCTTCGACTAATACTGGAAAGAAGATGAAGGCAGTGCGTCGGAGCGCAGTACGGCGAAGCTCTTCAAGCGGCCGGCAGAAGCTCGCTCGTGCTGGAGGACTGCTCCTTGTGCCACTGCCTCTCGCCCCGCTGCTTCATTATTACTTGCATTTACATTAAAACCCTGCCACATTTTTGTATAGAGAGGTTCACTACGCTACTCAAAGCCTATTTTTCCTTGTCTTGCCCTTGACCTTCAAGTGAACTTGAGGTTAACTGTGGCTATAGGCCTTTGCATATGTTTTCCCCCATGGTGTCGCTCCTCGACCTTTGACCTTTGACCTTTCGATTCGCTGGTAGAGGGCGATAGAATGTGCCGCAGTGTTCATTGGGTGACCAGCCTCTCGTGATAAACCCTTCACTTAACTGCCACCTGCCAGGGTGGGCGCGCTGCATATCCAGTGTTTGGAACGCATTCAACGTTACAGACGCCAAGCCGTGTCTACTTGTCCGATACACCACAGCTTTCGTTCTCTAACCAGGCTCAGCAGTTGTTAAACCGCAGATAATTTTTTTTAAAAGCTAAGGTAGTGGAATATGCCAATAAATTTAAATGACGTGGATTCTTACTCCAGGATGCTTGCCACAACCTAAGCTATAAGGTGGTAATATTTAAGTACTGCTCCACTGGATTGGTAATATTGGCAAATACCTCACATTTTCAAAACAGTTTCAAAACACTTGATTAGTGGTGCTATACCTTTCGCGCTAGTAGTATCAGTATCGCATCAATTTTGAGCTTCCGACGAAACCGAGACCACGTGCCTATTTTTGAGAATGATTTCATCCACTGCTACCAATTTTATGAAATGCTCTAATGTACCACGAATGTTATGGGACAAACTGGAATTTCTCACATCAAATGAAAAAAAAACTAACCTTGGCCCTATTCATGTGTATTGCCTGAATAGCGCTAATTCATCACTATTTTAGGGGCTTGCGTGAAAGCACAAGCGACAAATTGACGCCAATTAAAGAATCCTGGCCGATTTCATGCTCTAGTTTAGCAAAGTTCATCAAATCGATTCAGGGTCGCTTCGCTGCCGGTGCGTTTCAACCTTTTTTCACCACTTTCTTTTAGAGAATTCAGTCATATGCGAATATAAAAAGCGTCTGCTATCAACGCGTTCTCTGATGTCAAAAGTAAGAGGAACTTCCGCAATTTCAGAGTAATTTATGCCCTCCCGCTTTCAGCATTACGTGTATCCAGGTCTCGCGAGCGCTGCCCTCGGCACCTGGACACTGTTGTCGTAAACACTCACGATGACTAGCTCCATTGTGCTTAACCCTCATTCGGCCAATCGTCTATGTTTTCTTCCACAGGATTCGGGAGCGTAACTCTCTTGTTCTTGACACGGCAGTGCCTTGAGTCCAGACTCATGGGGACGTTCTCGTCTTTCTTTAGCATGCTCCAAAGTTGGTCCACCCGTCTGTTTCTATGCACAAAGATGGCAACGCGAAGGTATGTTAGAACGCACCTTTGCGTACATTGAGCGCCAGTGGACAGAATGTTTCGCCAAAAAATGCTTCTCCATTGGATGTGTTTTTGTCCTTTCAGGGAAATACATACTCTTAAGGAATCACTTGGGAAGTTAAAATCAGTGAGTTCAGCCTAGGTGACAACAACATCTGGCTTAAGGTGATATCATGGCAGGCACTTTGTCAGTTTTGTTGTTCATCTGCGGCAGGGGGTAAGCAAAAGACAGGTGGTGCATGTATTGTACCCAGGAATACGGAAGATAGAGTGAACAGGAACATCAAGATTAGGGCGGAGAGGACGGAGAATATTTCGGTGTTTTTAATTTGAGTCGATGGTATCATAACCAGAATCGTTTACATAGCATCGCCCAGCGACGACGAGCTTATCGTGCCTGAGTGTAATTGGGGATCCTGGTTCGTTAGCGAAAGAAGGAGCTTTTGACAGGCTAGACAAAGTGGACGTAAAAAATCCTGGCTAATAAAGATGCAAAGTAACCTCCATAGGTCTCATTTATTTTTAATAACAATATGCTGTACAGCACCTCTGTTTTCGACATCATGGACAGAAGCGATTGTCAAAGTTAAAAATATGTGACATTGTGCTCTTAATTGATTGGCAAGTTGAATAAAGCGTAATTTATATTCTATAGCTCTTAAATGTGCTTGAGGATGAGCTCAAATTAAATTGCTCTGTTGGTTGGCACAACTGCTGACGCATGGAAGGAAACATTTCTTTAAGGAGATATAAAAGCAACCGCATCGCCACATGACTAATGGCACGCATTTGTGAACCGTCTTTATCCAGCATCTATAAACTGATCGCATCGCCGCAGTTTTATGCCAGTTCCTATAAGCTCGCATTACTGAGCACTGCAAGGCATCGCGAAAAACATCATGCTCAAGGTCTACCAACGAGGGAAAACATTTTGTAACTTTTTGATTACCCAGGCAGGTATCTTCAGAAAGAATCAAGAAAAATGGCATACACGGCAGTAGTTGAAGCACTGGTAGAGCAAATATCTATGCAATTTGAGGTGAGGAAAGGTAAAAAACAGCAATGTGTTACCTCGTAAAATCTATCTGTAAAAACTATCCATGTTTGAAACATACCAAAATTTGAAGAAATCTAGAATCGTTTAACAGTTTGGTAGAGGTGTATGAGAGCTGCTAGCGAGTTGTGATATTTTATTTACTCTTTTGTGCAACAATGAGCCTCTGCCGCAAGGCAGAAGTCTTCATTTCAGGTACAATTTTGCGGGCATGCATGATTGGCATGGCTGAGCTCGAAAGTGAATTTCGCATGTGCTTTAGATAACCGCCTCATACAATATATTCTATGCCGATTAAGTATCGGGTACTCGGGACAGGGAAACCTTCGTACAGAATACACTTGGAGAGACAGAGACGACATATTGCATAACAACATGCTACGAGAGAACTTAAAATGAGAACGGCATACAAATTGCAGCGTCTCTAGGATTTTCAATTTAATCCGCGTGTCGTGCACTGTGTTACACCAAGCATTGCCGCGTATTCCAATCAGCCCTTAGCATGGATTATTAACAGGCGAAGAAATACACCGAAACTTCTGTAAAGATTCGACTGTCGCATGAACGCTGGAAAATGCGCCACCACAAAATAGAATGTTGAGAGCTGGTGACAGTTCGAACACGTACATGGCGAAAATCTAAACTAGCCAAATGTGAAAACTATGAGAGTTATCTCTGGAAAAATTGTGATGTCTGAGAGAAAATCTTTAATTCTTGCTTTGTCTCCTTCGTTGCTCCAGGCCCATATGGATTCTTTCCTGCCCCAGATGCATCTAGAAACAAACCCGTTAGAGCATGTGCGTACGTCGTTAACGTATCCTGTTTACAACAGAGCCGCTGCCAGAATTTACTCTAACCAAAAAGAAGTGCCCTAGCATTTTGGGCTTTGGTAGTTCCCGCAGGTTCCTGATTTGCAGCACTGAAGCGCAGCCAACTAAAGGCCGCAATTCTTCAATGGAAGTACCCTCAGAGCCACGTGTCCGAAATGCGCCAGATTTCATGCATTTAATGGTGTACCATTACTGAGGACGAAGATTGTACTGTTGTAAATACTGATTTCGCAATAAGTTATTAATCACAACTACGCCGCTTCCATAAATCTTTTATATCTGAAATAACAAATTATAACATCGCTTTGTATACACCGTATTTACAGTAGCCCCGGTGACTAAGTGGTTATGATGCTCGCCTGCTGACCCGAAGGACGCGGTTTTAATCCCGGTCACGGCGGTCGAATATTGATGGTGGCGCAATTATAGAGGCTCGTGTACTGTGCGATGTCAGTGCACATTAAAGAGCCCCAGGTGGTCGAATTTTCCGGAGCCCTTACCTACGGCGTCATTCATAGCCTGAATCGCTTTGCAACATTAAACCCCAAAAACCGTAAACAGCGTGTTTACTGCCATAATGAATACACGTGCATAAAAACGCACCCCCGTACACTGGCTCCCAAAAACTATACTTTCTTTACCGCAGGTAATAAATGCACCCAAGATATTGTTGACACAGTCTGCTGACAATAAATGCTGACAAATTCCCATTTTGAACGCCAAAACCACGCCGCTGTACTGTATAAAGCGCCATCTTTCGTGTGCCAAGACTACCTCACCGATGCTGAAGGAATAATGAAAAAAGTCTTAGGAGTAACACTCTTTCTACACAGCGTGTTGCACCTATCATCATCATAATCATCATCATCATCGTCAGCCGGACTACACCCACTGCAGGGAAAAGGCCTCTCCCCTGTCTCTCGAATTAAGCCCGTCTGTTGCCAGCTGCGCCCACCCCATGCCTGCAAACAATTCAATCTCATCCGCCCACTTAACCTTCTGCCGCCGCCTGCTACGCTTGCCTTCTTTTGGAATCTACTCCGTTAGTCTCAAGGACCAGCGGTTGTCTTGCCTTCACATCACATGCCCTGCCCAAGCCCATTTCTTCCTCCTGGTTTCGACTACGATGTCAGTAACACGCGTTTGTTCCCTCACCCTCTCCTCCCGCTTCCGGTCTCGTAACGGTACAAATAACATTTTTCTTTCTATGGTTCGCTGCGTAGTCCTTAACCTAAGCTTCACCCTTTTCGTTAACCTCCATGTTTCTGCCCGAAAGGTGAGTACCGGTAAGATACAGCTGTTGCAATCTTTTCTGTTCATTGATATTGGTAAACTGCATTCATGACCTCAGAGAACCTGGAATATGTACTCCCCCCCCATTCTTATCCTTCTAGTTATTTGCACAATTTTTAAAGATTGCCTTTCTACATTAGAAGAGCGAGTTTTCCGGCATAACATCATCAGCGGTGAAATATATCAAAATATAGCTAGGACTTGGTAACTAGCAGTCTGCTTGACTACCTTTGAATATTCAGCTTTTAACTATTACTCTCAGGCTACTTAATTAATGACACTCGTGTAGCCCACCTAAAGTGAAATTCATATCTGCATCTATAATTTACAAAACGTGGTAACGCTCGGCGCTGTGGCCTAAAAAAATTGGGCTTTATCGGCGAGTTGCGGCCACTGGACAGGTTGCTTTGCCTGCAAGCTTCTCGAGAACGCATGTTTTTTGGCGCGATGTAGAAAAAATATGTTGGGCAACGGCACCGAGGGTAACCACATTTTCGAAATTCTAAAAGCTGGTACAGATATCACATATGGTTGGCTACACCCTCGCAAATAAGAAGCCTAAAAGTAATAGCTAACGATATTAGTTAACCAACCTGTTATTGAGCGCCTGTTCGCTGTATTCTTATGTGCTATACTGCTGCAATGCTGTGCCGAAGAAAGCGCCCTTCTAAATCAAAAAGCCTGCATTTAAAAATTGTGCAAAGCTTTCGGTGAAAACTCTGTCCACTGGCGCTCAATGTACGCAAAGGTGCGTTCCAACACACCTTCGCGTTGCCATCTTTGCGCATAGGAACAGATGGGTGGACCAACTTTGTAGCATACTAAAGAGAGACGAGAACGTCACCATGAGTCTGGACACAAAGCACTGCCGTGTAAAGAACCGGAGGAGTACGCTCCCGAATCCTGTGGAAGAAAACATAGACGGTTGGCCGAATGAGGGGTAAGTACAGTGGAGCTAGTCATCGTGAGCGTTTCCGACTACAGTGTCCAGATGCCGAGGGCAGCGCTCGCCAGACGTCGATGCACGTAATGCTGAGAGCGGGATGGTATACATTCCACTGAAATTGGTGAAGTTTCTCTTACTTTTGACACCAGAGAACGTGATCATAGCGGGCGATTTCTATATTCGCATATGAATGACTTCTTTAAAATAAAGCGATGAAAAACGATTGAAACGCACCGGCCCCGAAGCGAGGCTGAATCGATTTCAGGACCTTTGCTAAACGAGAGCATGAAATTGGCCGGTATTCTTTAATTGGCCGCAATTTGTCGCTTGCGCTTTCTCGCAAGCCCCAGAAATAGGGATCAATTAACACTATTCAGGCAACACACATCAATAGGATCAAGGTTTGTTTTTTTCATTTGATTTTAGAAGCTATAGTCGGTGACTTAACATTAAGGATACATTAGGGCATTTCATAACGGTGGCGGCAGTGGCTGAAATCATTCTGAAAAACAGGCATGTGGTCTCGGTTTCGTCGATGCTCATAATTGATGCGATACTGATACTACTAGTGCGAAAGATTTAGCACAACTAATGAAGTGTTTTGAAACCATATTGGAAATGTGAGGTTTTTGCCAAAGTTACCAATCCAGTGCAGCAGTACTTAATAATTACTAACTTATAGCTGAGGTTGTGGCAAGCATTCTGTAGTAAGAATCCACGTCATTTAAATTTCTTTGCATATTCCACTTTAGCTTTTAAAAAAATTATCTGCGGTTTAACAACTGCTGAGCCTGGTTAGAGAACGAAAGCAGTGGTGTATCGGGCAAGTAGACATGGCTTGGTGTCTATAAGGTTGAATGCGTTCCACACACTGGATATGCAGCGCGCCCACCCTGGCAGGTGGCAGTTAAGTTAACGGTTTATCACAAGAGGCTGGTCACCTAATGAACACTGCGGCATATTCTACCGCCCTCTACCAGCGAATCGAAAGGTCAAAGGTCGAGGAGTGACACCATGTGGGACCACATACGCAAAGGCCTATAGCCACACTTAACCTCAGGTTCCCTTGAAGGTCAAGGGCAAGGCAAGGCGAAATCGGCTTTACCTAGCGTAGTGAAGCCCTCGCTTCAAAAATGTGGTAGAATTTGAATGTATGTACATGTAATAATGAAGCAGCGGGGCGAGAGGTAGGGGCACAAGGAGCAGTCCTCCAGCACGAGCAACTTCGTCGTAGTGGGCTCCGACGCATTGTCTTCTGCTTCATTCTAGTATTAGTTCAAGCAGACTACGGCGCACAATGCACAGCGACCGAGTGCATATATTAGTTCCAGAGCATTGTTACTTGATGAAGACGACAATATTCAATGCATAGCGCAAGAATATGTTGCATTTAATCACGAGGCGTCATGGGCTGAGGCGACAGCATTGTGCTCTCTTGCAGCGGTAATCAAAGCTGATGTGTTCACGCCGCTGCGGGTTTGAATCCTAGTCGCGGCAGTGTTAATTTGCTTTTTCATTTCTTTGTGGTTTGGTAAAGGTGACCTTCTATGTCAAACTTCACACAACCCTATTACTCAACTTCACACAAACTGGGGGAGGCTGTTTGACCTCGTTAAGTAGCACTTTCGTGTTAAGGATGCTCCAAGCAGCCAGCTATGCTTAGAACGCTTATCTGGAGCCGTTCTCGGTCTAAACAGTGCTTCAAATTTCAAAAAAAAATTGCAAAGGCCTAACTCGGCTGTGCCAAGATACCTATCGAGAAAAACGCTTCCCTGGCTGAGCTAGTTCTGTTCACTATGTTAAGCAATGAGAGACATTTGGCCATGTACATCTTTTATTCATTTTGCTTGACAGAGACGAAGACTCCCCGATGATCTGAGAGGTAGCATGCAGCGGTCTCAATTTTGTCGATACAGTGTTTCGATTTGATAGAGCCTTTTTAGTATACAAGCTCTATAGCAGTTCCCCGTTGTGTAGTGTGGACGTGAGGGTCCGAAGCTAAATTTAAGTCACACGTTTCTTTCATACACTAAGAGAGTGCTGTTTCCTGTTGAAATCACCGATAGTCACACACTACTGCGAATCCGTGCCGTAGGCTGGTATAAACGTGGCAACCACATCAACCGTCTGCTTGACAGATGTTCCCGGCGCCACGTAGACTCTTTAGATGAAAATGCCGCTTTCCTGAAGTCGAACACAGCAGGCTGCACCATTATTCACCGCGATCGAAGGGCGTTGTCTGATTGCGGTGATACCGTGTTTCCCGTACACACAGACTCCAGCGTTATTTGGTTCAAGCCAACTGCCAGGCGACAGCCTCAGGATCGTAATAGTTAATCTTCTCTTGTCTATACCGCCGTTTAGCAGCGGCTCGCTCTGCTTCTCTACATGCACGTCAAACGTTGTGATACAGACGCCCACTACATCTCCGCCTTTTATATGGAAGCCTGCGCATGCGACGCGGGGTTCGGGTGATTGAGTGCAGCAGTGGGGTCTTTCTGGTTACCATGGTATCGGCGCATGCGCACAACTGCTCATCCGCGTTACGTCACGCTCGGCTTTGATGCTGGAGCGGGCGCGCGGCCACGGTGACGGCGAAACGCACGGCGCACTTTGCTCCTCTTCGGTTTCCATGGTAACGGCGCATGCGCACAACTGGCCTCTACCATCCACCGCGAAATGCTCGACTGGTAGCCCAGCGTAGCGCTCACTACAAAACGAACGATTTTGATAATACATAGCTTTCAAATGGAAAAACAATCTGCTTCTGACCCGCTGCTGTGGCTCAGTGGACATGGTGCCCAGCTGTTGGCACGAAAGGCGCAGGTTCGGTAGCGGCCGCGACGGTCGCATTCCGATGGAGGCGGAATGCTGGAGGCTCACGTACTTTGCGATGTCACTGCGCGTAAAGGAACCGCACTTGGTCAAAATTTCGGGAGCCCTCTACTACGGCGTCCCACATATCCTTACTGGCTTTAGGACGGATAACAACGAGCACGCCACCATACGGTACCGAATAGAAGAGATCTTGGATATGAACAAACAAAGCTGTTGTGGCGGTCGGGAGACCTTCATTCAAGGACTTGACTACTTGACTTGAGCTCCGAACTAAGATGGGGTGCTTTGGAACAATTGTTTTCCAGGTTGCAGTGTTGGTAGAGCCCAATTGTCCTTTGACAAGTTTCTATTTCAGAAAGAATGGCTCGCAGTGGACACAGTTTTTCAGCGCCAAAAAGGTATTCTTTTATCTGGTTTCAATGTTCAGCCATGCAAGTGTTCATTGTTGTTTCCATCAGGTCATCCTTGTTTTTACATTCTTCATGCCATGCTTATATCTTTTCACCATCGCCTTTGTTTTTGTCAATTCTTGTTTTCCATTCTACCGTATACTATATCCACCTCGCGTTTCATTTTTTCCCCTTACCTGTCTGTATACAGGTGATTATTACTGTCGAATCTTGTTCTTCCTTTCATAATGTGCCTTGGTCTCAAGCATTGAGCGGAATGATGTCTGATTGCCTACGTGCTTTTATTTGGCCTTCTCCAATTATCTGAGTTTGTTTCTTGAGTTTTATGTGCCACAGGAAAGAGAAGGAAAAATATGATCAGCGTGTATATCTAATTAGAGCAACTGTGCATATTGACACAAGTGCTTGCGCGCCTGGTTACAGCGCCTATCTTGCATGTGCTTGCATTCATCATAAATAGTTGGAAGTTTGAGCTCGTGGGGTCTTTTTCGTTCCAATTTCTGCTCCCCTTGTCCTTTTTGCGCAGTCCACCCTTTTAATAAAATTCGTGTTTTCTCATAGCAGTTCCTGGGGATACTGTTCAGAGCGCAATGCGGCCAATTTTCCAGGAAGAAACTATACGAACATAATTGCTAAACATGCGTGCCATCAGGAATTAATGAGGCGAAAATTAGGAAGAATTCAATTTAGCATGTCTCTGGTCCTTTTAATATGGGCGGCTGTCACGCTAATGAGACGAACTGCTGCAAAGGTTATCTGCCAGAGCTTACTCGTCCTGTTAGAAGCGAACAAATAAAATGCCTGTGCTCTATAAAATGGCTTATGTTAGCCCTGCCAAGGCTGCGCTGCCGCACGATTCTCATGGTGGGCAGAGATGAGAGGTTCCTGTCTTCGGCCGATTAAGCTGCAAGTCCTTTTTTTCCTGTAAATATATAGCTGGCGAATTTTTAAGGGCAAATGAATTAGAACAAGTTCCCACTGTATGGCACGAAGGTCCTAATAAAAATCTCATGATCATTTCAAACTAAATGTTCACTATATATCGCCGTTGATTTTAGGTGTGGCAGTGAAATGTTTTTTAGGATTTCTGGGGGATGGTGCTAGCCGCACTCAAGCATTTGCAAGGTCCCGTCACCACTGGATGGGAAGCCGCCTTCGCTAACTTCTGTTGTTTCATCTGGCCAGTGAGGATGAATTCCTGGCTTTTCTCGCCGTGCAAGAGCCGCCGCCATCAGCTCCTTCCCCTCCAGGCAAAGAGCGCGACCGGCTTCCATTACCATCTTTTTTTAATGATTTGCGAGCGTGCCGCGTTCAACTTATGTTCTCGGCGCTGTTACGCGTTCAGTGCTGCTCACTGCCTGAAGTGGCTTACCTCTTTCCCGGTACACTTTCTTTTATGTCTTTTTTACATGTGCTGAGAGGACCTATAAAGGGTACTCTTTAGCTTAGCGACGCGCTAGGTCACATATAAGTGCTGTAAAGCCGCGTTTCATTAAGACCTCTCAAGCTTTATATTTACGTTAACGTGAGGTCACTATACGCCTCCAGTCCACGCGGAGAGTCCTCGGAGCTCTCCGCACACCCGTCCACCGCGAAAACACTAAAGAGCGTAAGTAGCTGTTGGCTTAACAGCTTCTCCCACAGTGCGGCAGGTTGCGCCAGAGAGTGATCTAGAAAGTATGCGGGCCACCTAGATCACGTGACCTTGCGACGTCATCACAATCTGCTTATCGAATAGGCAAGAAACTGCCTACCATGGCAGGTGACCGTTAAATTAATGATATGTGGCTCGGCAAGAGCAATATGGGTCGCCCAAGGCCACCGCTGGCAGCACATGCATACGCAGAGCCGTGGCCCGTCGCTTAAGGTGTATCCAGACTACGGACCACGGACCTGTCTTGACCCGTGGACTAGCGGTCACGTGGGGTTTCGCTTTCGCTCTACGAGGTCCGCGCATGGTCCGCGGGCCGAATCGCGCGAGAAATGAGCGAACATTTTTTTCTGGCGGCAGACCACGGACTATTTCAGCCAACTCGCACACATCAAGTCTGGCAGGAACACCACACTGGTCTTTGCCGGCTCGGTGCTCCCGGCAGTCGAGGCGGCACCAGCGAAAGTAGTCTTGCGGCCACTGTTAGCATGTCAAGGTGGTCCAACGACGCTATGTTTTACTTTTCAGCATTAGTACAGCTTTATGGCTCGTTCACAATTGGGCGGCGAGAGCGAGCGACATTAGTCGCAACGTTGGCGCTCGCGACTTACACAGATATGGTTAGAAAAGAACAACAATTGGCGCTGTCTACGTGCCATAAGCGTATGCTCTCTTATGTACGCTAAACGCAGGTATTTTTCGGCACGTTACAGCATTTCAACATATAATTCAGCGTATGCAAACACAGACGGGACAATATTCTCGGCCTTATGGCGCCATCTAGTTGTTAGGGCGGGTAACTATTTCTGTCTACAAACGAACGCCCCGCTTAAGCCTAGAAGGGCTACAATCGTGTCTCTAAATAAAAATAAATCAAATGTTTCACACGTACGTTTTGTCACAGGCAAGGTGAGACCAAGCGAGAAATGGTTGCGCCATTTATTGCCAGTGAACGCAACAAAAAACGCTGTATCAACGGTAAATACAATAAGAAGCGAGCGGTGCTGCTTCGAAGCGTGCCGCCGTGTTAGTCGCTGTGCGAATGCAACCGCCTCCGCCTCGCCGCGGTATAAATCTGTCCCGTACCGATCGAGCTTTCCGCTGGGAATTTCGGCGGAATCTCTGCGTGCGGCGGCGTGTTCCGCTTATTCTCGCTGCCGAATGTCGAAGCGTGAGACGAGCGTTGCTGCAAGCTGATCACAGTGGCTTGGCCCGCCTTATCGTCTGCTCGTTTGGTCCGTCGTGTGGATGCTGTCGCTGGCCAGGCCCGGCCCGGCCGCGCGCGGTTGACCCCACGTGTCCGGTCCGTCGGCCAGCCCGTTCCTCGCCGTCTGGATACACATTTAACCACTGCCCCAGCAGGGCTATGAGGACTACCAGTGGTCTAAAATGTAAAGTAGGCGATGAACATCTCCTTTATACTGTCGCATCATACCCTTAATGCGGAGCTAAAATATCCCCTCTAATTTTTGTGCTTAAAACAGGCGGCGCGCGGCTTTATCAGCCTGTGGTGACAGATGCGGCCACGCTGATCTGAAAAATTTGTAGCCCTGCGCAGCTCCACTACGTTGTTCGCGATTGTTACGAGGCTCATTTAGCGCATTTTCCAGGACTTTCTTTGTAATCTTTAAATTGAGCATGGCCCAGGGCAGCCGTTCTGTTCTTCGACGAGCGCCAAGCACATTTGTTGCTGTCGCCACAGGCTACTTGTTCAGTTCACTGTGGTCGTAAGTTAGCCCCATACAGGATATATTCCAGAGTCGCTTCTCTCTGGTCGTCCATTGTTCATGGCGGTGTCTCCAATACGGGGCAATATCTCAACAATATCCACAACTCTTCTGTTCTGGTTTGTGCATAGTAAAATTATAAACTCCACTGGCATCCAATCAAACTGTTTATTTTTAGTTTCTAAAAAAGGGCAGACCGGCATTCAGAAACGCTTCTCTGATAGACGCTGGAGAGATGTTAGCTGTCGGCTTACTCGCAGTCAGCGCCGAGTCATATCTTTATAATTTAAATTTATTCTTTTCTATTACACGCAGGGGAAGCTATTGGTATTCTCAAAAGGCTAATAGACAACAGTGCCAGTTGACGGTAAATATGCCATATACTTTGCATGCTTTCAAAATCAAGGACGTAAGACAGCTGATGTTATACAGCACCTCTTTGTGTTCCTCAAAAACACGTCCTTCTTGCACCACAAATTCCAACTGAAACATTAATCAAGCAGTTGCTTTTCATTTAAGGAGTGCAAGAATGAAAGGAATAGACCTTACATATTCCTGTGGCTTCTTTCTGGCGGAATTCTCACGGTTACACGCAGACGCTATGCCGCTCTTCACATGCATATGGACATGGTAGGTCCATATTGATGGGCTGTCTGAGGGAAAAGGCTTAGAATATCAAATTCTTTGAGAATCAAATTATTTAATAGGCCGCACTACCGCGTAACATTGTGACGCAATAGAAGGCGATGAAGCGGGCAGTGGCGCGGGCAGGAGCGCTCGTGCTACGCCCGCAGCCATTAATTCATATCATCGCCATCTGTCATCGCGTGTTGTTCTTCGGTTTCGAGTGGAGTGAGCCCTACGAATAGCTGGCAAGATGTAGCATTGCACCGGGCTTTGAAAGAAATTGTTAACGCTGATGTTGCTCAGGCTATCCTTGTCGTGTGATAACAGCATTCACGAAAAGAGCACAGCGAAGAGCGTGCTGGCAATGGCGACAGTCAATAAAAATTAAATAAGTTTATTCGGACATGAAACACTATACATGCCCCCGGGGATCAGGCATAAGGAAAGCTGACAGCATACTGCCCGAAGAGGCCTCACCCCGGGTGACACGTCAATGGCAGAAAGATAAACAAATCCATTTTCCTCAAAACGAACAACAATAAAACATCGTCAGTTTATGTTTTGACTTATTTTGACATTAAGACACATGTCATAAACAGAGAAAAGGCAGCAGTAACGCCACGATTGGCGACAAAATAAAAGGATAATAGGACTAGGGCAAACACTACATGTTATCAGTCTTTGTACATCAGTAACAAGTGAAAATAGCAATTTCATTTTTTTAAATTGAAAAATAGGTGCACTTGATGAACCATAATAGATTATAGACGTACTGGCATTGCATGCTATAATATTTGGTTATCTATGTGTTGGGAGACGTAGTTAGTCCAAACGCGAGTGGAGATAAGAGAAGTAACACGTAGATTGTAGTCTATATTTCTCTTTACATATGTTTTTCTGAAAGATGTAGTGTGTTGCTTAATTATATGAAAAATATGCACAGCAACACAATAGTGAGAAACAATGAGAATGGAGGAATATTAAAGGCCTGAAATAAGCGGTCGCCTATAGAAGGGTCTGGGAAACGTGCGTGGAAAGCTGTTTTTTGTAAAGCAAATAATCTGTCTGTGTCAGATGTGTTGCTTGTAACCCGGACTGAATGGTAGTATATCTGTTTAGAATGGATCAGAGAAAAATTCACGTGCATTTTAGTCTGCATGGGCAACAGGTGCCTGATGCGATTGAGCACACCAGTAGCTGCTACAGGCCAAGAAACATGATATGTAGAACCCCACTGTTACGTTCCTCACTGCTGCGTTTTCGCGGCTGCTGCGTCGTTTTCATCCGGTCCTGGCATAGCTTCCATAGGATCCAATGTATAAGGAACCCTGGTGTTACGTAGTAGCTGTGAAAACGTTCCCGCATGATACGTCCAACTTAGCACCCCGAACACGCCTGGGCTGAAGTAGGCAACGCGCTCCAACCGCCATTTTGACTTTTGGCGAGTTTTGGCCGGGCTTGGCCGGGTTGGCTATGGAACTGGCTGCAAGAAGCCGCACGCCAGTTCGAGAGGCCGCCATTAGGTGGCCGTTCGTGAAAAATGCTCTCACTTTTATGGTCGCCGCATGGTTGTTGGACGGGTCGACTCCTCTTCTAACGTGCTATCGTCATTGTGCATTAAGCCTCGTGAACGTCGAACTTGTGCTCAAATGGCGTCGCGCAAGCGGAAGGCGCTTTCCCTTAAGGAAAAGCTGGACGCATTAAACGCAGTCGACAGGCAGCCAGCGAGGAGGAGAGTCGACATTGCCAAGGACCTTGGTCTCCCACCCTCGGCACTTAACAGCATCGCCTCGAAGCGTGCCGAGATAGAGGGGAATGGCGCGCTCTTCGGCCCGAAAGCAAAGCAGGCTCGTGGCGCCAAGTATGGAAGCCTCGACGAGGCTCTTCTTACCTGGTTAAAGCAAGCCAGCACTGCCGGTGTTAACTTCGACGGCAGTATTTTGCGCTAGAAGGTGATGGACATAGCCGACAAACTGGGCATCACCGACTTGGTGGCGTCCAATGGCTGGATCGACCGTTTCCGGGAGCGGAACGGCATTGCTTGTAAGACGGTAAGTGGAGAAGCAGCGAGTGTCAACATGGAAGCCGTGGATAATTGGGAGGCCACCCTATCTAGAATAATTGAGGGGTATGAGCATCGTGACATTTACAGCGCCGACGAAACGGGCCTCTTCCTTCGGGTGCAGCCATCTAAGTCATTAAGCCTGAAGGGCGAAGCATACCACGGAGGCAAATGTAGCAAAGAACGACTAACCGTGCTCCTTTGCTGGAACATGGATGGCTCAGACAAGCTCAAGCCATGGGTAATTGGCAAGTATCGAAATCCACGGCGCTTGAAACACACTCGACTGCTGCCATGTCACTACCGAAGCGACAGTCGTGCATCGATGACATGTTCTTTGCTTTGGTTTGAAGATTTCTTCGGTATTTTGACGAGATGGGTGCCCAGTGCAGGAGTGTCGTCCTATTTCTGGACAATTCTGCTGCCCACCCGAGAGACCCGCCGTTTCTTCGGAACGTAAAACTTGTGTTTTTATCACCAAATACGACAAGCAATTTGCAGCCGTTGCATGCCGGCGTCATAAAAAAAATGTGAAGCATTCTTATAGAATGTGCATTGTCAAGCGCTAGTTCGCGCATACTGATCGCGGACAGCAGCCTGCGACCATTTCGGTGCTTGACGTTATGCACTACGCCGCTTCAGCGTGGACTGCAGTGAGTGCTTCAAGAGCGCGGCACTGCTTCGCGCGGTGTGGCGTTCGCGGAGACGGCGAGATGGAAGCTGCCACGGAAGCTGAAGAGTTGCCAACTGCCTCTTGTGAAGAGCTAGCTGAGGCAATGAATGCGCAGGGTGCCATGGGAATCGCATACGACGACTACGTCGCAGTGGATGCTGCCGTCGTGGCGTCAGAGTGTCAGAGCATCGCCGAGATGGATGAGAACTCGGTCGCGAGTGAAGCCGCGCACTGCGATGGCGACGAGACCCACGAGCCGCATGAAGCCGGGGAGTTGCCAAATCCTAGCTTTGTAGAAGCCGTCGCGGCTCTGGACCTCCTCCGCTGGTACGTCGCACCTCACAGTGACGCTGACAGCAATGCGGCCTTCGAGGCTATTGAGAAACGTGTGGTGATTTCTAGTGAGCGAAAGAAACGGCAAACCACCATTGTGGACATTTTTAAGTCCTAAGCGCACTCTGGAAATAAATTGTCTGTAGTTGAAACTGCACTTTTTAATTCATTTTCGGAACTTTCCTCACTGTTGCGTTTTCCCGGCAGCTGCGTTTTTTCCCCGGTCCGGTGAACAACGTATGAACGGGGTAAACCAAGCCTAGGTAACTGCGAAAAAATAAACCCGAAGAATTTACAGGAGCTTGCACGCATTTTGTTTCTATAACATTCGATTCCAATTTTTTCTTTGCAACCCATATCATAAGCTCATGTAGCCAAGAGTTGGAACGACGCTCGAGTTCGCTAAGATCAGGACGGGAAATAAGTACGTTCGCGTTATCTGCATATAAATCGACGTTAGAATAAGTTTGAATGCTGACTAGGTCATTATAATAGTGTAAACAAAAGCCCCCCCCCCCCCCCCCCCTCAGTATAGAACCATGAGGAATGCCAAAGTTTATTATTTCTGAGTCGGATGCGGCATAGTTGAGTCTCGTGTATTGACGGCGGTTAGACAAGTAGCTTTGTAGTAAACATTGAGGTGTTCCACGACTTCCATACGTGTGTAAACTTCTGAAGCAGAATGTTGCGCCTAATGGAACCACCGAAGGCTTTGGTAAAGTCGACAAATACACCAACAGTGTAAAGCTTATGTTCAATATTACAAATCAGACTACTTTCTATTTCGAGCAGAGCTGTCGGCGTGGATATTCCAGGCTGAAATCCGTATTCCTGCTTACAAATGATATTATCATAATGTAGGAATTTGTATACACTGTTCGAAAACACCCAGTCAGGAACTTTAGAAAAATAAGGCAGCATGGAAATATGACGATAATTGTTGGGGTCATTTTTATTGCCTTCTTGAAAATTACTGTTACGCGGGCGCATTTCATTTTATCCGAGAAATGATGACCTGTAAGAAGCATTTGATTGCCAATATGTACCAGAGGAATGCTAATAAACCTTGTAGAGCTTTTATTGGAAGTGCAGCGATGCCATCTGGGCTAGGAGAGCATGTGTTGCGTACTGAATAATTAATGAAGAGAATTTCATCGACAGATGGGGGGGGGGGGGTAAAACATATTTAATGTTTGACATACTGGAAACAAAAAGGAATCTACTGATCTGTCATATAAAGGACGAGTAAACGAAATGCAATTGCCTACATTTAAAAAATAATCGTGGAGTTGACTAGTGAGTAAAACACCGCTATAGAGAACCCCTTATTTGCATTTCCGAAATTAAGAACATGTCTCTTTTTGCTGATTAGGAATCACGCTTTGCTTTGTAAACACGGCCGCTGCCTCCATAAACCAGTTAATCAACCAAACAAAAGCAACGCTCACGCTACTTTCTCAAGCAGCCCTGTGTACACTGAAAGCCTTTCCTGAAGCATCACACAATTATTTAAAAAACTAATTAACAAAAAATTGATTCCGAAACTTGGAGTTAATAGCAATAGTGCCGTCCTCCCCACATATAAGCGATGATCCGATCGCCTACTTCTAGCATGTAACTTAAGCACTCCAATTATGCGCAGTTTTGATACCATGACTTGGCCAGTAGTGAAGCGCCAATAGTGCCATCATAATCATATCATAACCATCATCATCATCATCATCATCATCATCATCATCATCATCATTTCCATCATCATCATCAGCGGAGGCACCAGCAGCAACACCAGCAGCCTAAATCCGCTCTATGACAATGCTATTAACTCTGTCCTGTGTCAGATGCGGCCCGCTTATCCTTAGATCTTCCTGATTTCATCCGCCCACCCGACCATCTGTCGCGCTCTGCAACACTTACCTTCTGGTGCAATCGAGTAGCACCAATTCACGCCAAACACAATCTTCCAGCGCACCTTGCCCAGGCATCGGCCCCTTGAAAAATGAAAAAAAGGTTTTGAAGAAACGAAGTGGCGCAACAAGTGTCTCACGTATCTCGGCGGATACTCAAACCGCGCCGCAAGGCAAGGATGAAGTGAAAGAAGAAAGAGGAGCCGTAGTGGAGGCCTCCGGATTAATTTAGACCACCTGGTAGCCTTTAATGTGCACTGACATCGCACAGCACACGGGCACCTTTTGCGTTTCGCCTCCATCGAAACGCGGCCACCATGGTCGGATTCAACCCTGGGTGCACTTTCGATTCTAAAAGAACCCAAGGTGGGCACCCAGCAAGGCGCTTCGACACCTTCGCGGGAAAAAGGAACAATGCTAAAACTGGTAACAGCGCCGATGCAGCTTTTGGCGAAGGAACCCCACCGAGAACACACAGGTTCCCAAGAAGCATTTGACTGTCTGCCGCCCCGCGCCTTAAATTATTCAGAAGACGTTTCTATGAGGGTTCTGCCAATTCTACGCACATAGAAGCCGCCGCTAAGGTGTGACGACATCGTCACCCTTTTCACAGGCCTTGTAAAAGGGTAGTGAGCATTGGAAAGGATCGTCCATGAAGTTGCGCAGCTTCTCCGCTCCCTCCGCATACTACTCTAACCCCCGAATGCAGAAATG